>JAQFZC010004672.1:0-15627 GCA_034695205.1 Dicyrtoma fusca | reverse complement strand
ACAACGCTTCGTCGTTTTGACCACTAGCTTTCGTCGTTTTGCACATGCAGGTTAGTGGTCAATACGACGAAACGATTCGTCGTTTTGGTTTTCGTCGTTTTGACTTGATACCGCATTTAGGCATCCAAGTAGAGATCACCATTCTTTACCTTAGAATTATTGCAGCTTTGCAGCCAAACATGCCTAGGTAATAAACCAGTAGAATGGAAGAGTAAAAGATCGAGCTATAGTGCGTAATACACTGCACATATCAACACATTTTGTATTGTGCTTTACGTATACATTTACCAAAGTACGTACCTAACTACAAATATATGTACCGTAAAACCTCGATTAATTTCCCCGGAAGCTAATTCGTAAAGCTAGTTTGGCTCTCCTATGGTTTACATGTTATACACCCGGAAACTATTTGAGACCCGGCAATTAATCGAGGAATATCTACAGTTTATAGTCTAGTACAAACTTATACCTTTACTTCCGTCCCAAGTTTTCAAGGTATTCAGTACTTACACATATTAAGGAAGCGATTGGGATTAGAGCCTCGCCATGGTTCGCTAGCTCTCATCTAAAAACAAAGAAAAACAAACAAGAAAAAAACAGAGAGAAGGAAACCAAAATCGGATCGGAAAACTCCAAGACCAAAAATCTTGAATACTTACAAAAACAACTTGAATTTTCGTTTAGTGTTCAATCAAACAAGAATTTTTGAGCTTGCTTTCACCGTTCACTTTCCCTTTATTTTCATTTTAACCAACTTTCTCCCATCAAACCAAGATTTTTTGGGGTAGAAAGGAGAAAGTAGAAAATAGAAAGTGCTTAAAGAAAGTCAGCCTTCTAATGTTAATACAATGGGGAAAGGAATAAAGAAAGTCGGATCGATCTGTCGAAAAAAAAGTAAAGACTAAAGATAAAGAATGAGCTATAAATAAAGAATGGTTACACCAGAAACCAGCTCAATTTTTTTTTTTGATTTTCTTTTTCTATCTTAAAGGGAAAGGGCTTAGGCTTATAGTTTGCAATGGAAAAACTTTGATTTTAATTTTGATTTATTTGGATTTGGACAAAAATCTTTAAATGTCTATTCCAGTGAAAGGCATGGTTGGTTGGGTGAAAGTCTAATTTTTAATTTGTGTCTATTCATGCCTGGGAAATCCCAGCGGCCAGGCCTCTGAATTCTGAATTTGACGGACCCATGACTAATGCCTTGCACGTGCTGCGTCACTATTATTGACTAGGCCTGATTTTTTGGTGGGTTTTATGGCTCTTAGCAGCGTAAATCGTAATCGTCCTCGTAATCGTAAAACATCAGGGTTCAGTGTATCACATCGCATGAGTACAGTAGATTAGCCTGTCCTCTAATTTTCATTTTACAAAGCCAAGCAACCAACCAGTCAACCAACGATTCAATTGACTGACCGATGCGCTGTCAAGTTATCAGTGGCGTGGCTGGCTATACGCAAAGCGTGGGCAGTGCAGTGGTCTACAGTAGAAGTTTTGTCGAAGCTTACAAACAGTAAAATTTAATTTAACCTAGTGGCAAAACGGTCAAAACTAGAAATACAATTTTCAAAAGTATTTGAAACCAGTAACTAAGACTCTCAAAAAAGGTCGAAACAAGAGTTTAACACTTTTAAAAAAGGTCGAAACAAGAATTTAACACTTACAAAACGGTCAAAACTAGAAATTCTCACTTTCAAACAGGTCAAAACCAGAAATTAACACTTTCAAAAAGGTCAGAAAAAAGAAATTATCACTGTCAAAAAGGTCAAAATTACAAATTAAAACTTTCAAAAAAGGTAGAAATAATAAATTAACGCTTTCAAAAAGGTTAAAGCTTGGAATTAACACTTTCAAAAAGGTCAAACTTAGAAATTTACTTTTTCGAAAAGGGCAAAACAAGAAATAATCACTTTCAAAAAGGGGTCAAAACGAGGAATTAACACTTTCAAAAAGGTCAAAACACGAAATCAACGCTTTCAAAAATATGTAAAACTAGATATAGTACCGTTTCGAAAAGGCCGTTTAAAAACTTTTAAACAACTTTTTTCAAATTATTGTTTTTTGACAATTTTACATAAATGGCAATGGAAAGAAAGTTTGGACAGAGAAATAATTCTAGATACGCCACTGCACTGTTCACCCACCCACCAACTCACGACCAACCCCTTGAAGTCCTGTCTCGAGCATTATTATTGGTAGACTACACTAACCAGTCATTCCACTGTCCTGTCACGCACTGCTTCGTCATTTTTGCCTTCCTTTGATTTCTCTGTACATGTACATTAGTTTTTGTATGTAGTACATAGTTACCAAAGTCCATTTTTAAACGAAAGCAATTTGTTTTAAGTCCATTCTGTCACTCAATTTTTTAAAGCTATATGTGTTCCAAGTCTATTTAAGTAGGTATATGTATTTGTTTGCGTTATAAAATTTATCATAAAAATGGAATATATGTATTGAAACAAGTCATTTCAAAAATTGAAATTCTCTTCAAATTCTCTTTCAAAATATTGCCATTTTCCTTTCTTTCAAAAATCAGTTTTAAAAAAATCAGATATGTACGAAATGCAGCTTGAAAGTTAGAGCTAGTTTTTAAAGTGCACTTTTCAAATGGTTGGACAACTTTTTAAACTTCACCCGTTCACCTTCAAAATCGCAAATTTTAATGACTAACTTTCAAAAATGCCTTCCCCCAAATAACACATTTTTTCAAAATAGCAAATTTTTAAAATGCATTTTCAAAAATCGCTCTTTCCTTCAATAGCACACTTTTCAAAAGCGAGAATTTTAAAAATGCATTATAAAAAATGACTGTTTTCTTGAAGAAGGCACTTTTCAAAATAGCCAATAATAAAAATGCACATTCAAAAATGGCTTTTCCTTCAATAGCACACTTTAATTTTTTTTAAATAACTTTCCAAAATGGGTCTTTCTACAATCACATTTTTCAAAAGAGCAACATTTCACAAATGCGGTTTCCCAAAATGGCTTTTTTAATCTATAACACAATTTTCAAAATAACAATTTTTTAAACACTCTCAAAAATGGATCTTTTCGTCAATAAGCCACTATTTAAAATACCAATTTTTGAAAACACACTTTCAAAAATGTGTCGCCTCTTCAGTAACGCACTTTTAAAAACAGCAAATTCTAAACAAAATCTTTTAAACTCGGTACTTTTTTCAAATACCAGCTTACAAACCGCCAAAATTTCCTCAAAAAAGTATGCCCAAGTCCATTCTTTCATCCATTTGTGTAAACGCTACAAAACTGACGGATTGTAGACACATTGCATTGAAGGAAGCTCCAATGGACTTATAATCAATAAATATGGTTATTAACTTGATTAGTTATTTGAATGTTGTGTTTTTGTGTCTGTTGAGTCTACAGTTACAAATACAGACAAATACAAATGAAAAGTGAAAGTTTATTTGCTGGTTGGCTGGTTGGTTGCTTCCTGCACAGATGCCCACAAGGCTTTGGAATTGTGTGCTGTGTTGATGGCCATTGATGGGAAGATGTAGAGATGCGGAGATGAAGATGAGACTTGTATTATTGTTGGAGTATTGGATTGTAAAATGAAAGCCCTGCCCGGGTGACTCAATGCCAATGCCAAGGCCCACATGCAATACAATGGCAGTGGAGTCTGTCGTTTGTCTGTCTGTTTGAACTGAATGGGATGGAAATCGGAAATGGACGGCTATTGAAATTTTAATGTTATTTTAGATTTTGAGGAAATGAAGCTTGAAGTGAAAACATGTCGTTAGTTGCTGTAGATTTGCTGTTGCTGTATATATATCTATGGCAAATATCGTGGGTGAAGAAGCAATGTGACACAAGTCCAACACACCGTCCCTCTAATGCCATTTTACTGGAACAACAATCCTTAAATCAGTTTTTAACCGAGGCTTACAGAAAGCATACAAAGCTACGGACACTGCTTTTTCAAATTATCTTATTAAAACTGGCACTAATCCCAAAATTGTGCTTCAGCTTTATAAAACACTGGTAAAACGTTGATTGCTAGGACTTGAATGAAAACGCCACTTAGGATGTACGCTGGATCCACGTAGTATACACAATGCTTCTTCACCGACGCTATAAATCTAGGCTTCCAATCCCACTATCGTTACATACTTGAAGAAATGAATGGGAGGCTTCAATAATGCTCCCAAAAAACTTGTCTTTCCCCTTCTGGTAAATGGACAGGCTCCTATTTGTAGGCTCATCGTCCCTGTCAACTTATACTGAAGCTATAATATGGGATATTTTGGGAAATTGTCGGTAAAGAGGTAAAATGATTCACTAGGAACATAGATACACCTACGTAGAACTAAAAGCAAATTGACTAGACTTGAACCAGTTTGCGTTCAAGGGTTCCTGGAGATGCACTTTGCACCATTTTGCCTTTAGTTTTGTGTATTTGGTTGTAACCCTGAAAATGTTGCCTCTTGACCGACGATAAGGGATTGTCGTGGGCCATAGTTTAGGATTTGAGTCGATTTCTTCCCTCTGCTTCCAGCTCCTATTAGCGAATTCATCCAGAGACAATTTGATTGTAAATTGTCAAGGCGACAGAGAGGCTTATAGGACAGAGAGCACATGGTAGTTGCGTAGTGCGTAGTGCCATCGTCATTGTGATGGAGACTCAACTGGAGGAATGATACTAATAGAGCTGTATAGGCTCGATGGCACAGCTGTAGCTTTCTCCTACCGTTCAGCTACGATTAGTTCCCGTAGAAAGTAGAAAGCACAAAGTAGCCCTAATTTTAAGTGTAAAACCATAATGTTTTTGTATTATTTTCTCTTAAAAAACTGCAGTTTCTAAAACGCCATTTTTATAATATAAAAACATGTTCCAAAATGTCATGTCAAATTCCGTATAACCATGTTTTGTAAAGCATATGTACTTTCTGTTGAGTAAAGACGTTTTCAAAACATTTGTTTCTGTAAAACGATGTTTTCAACAAACCGTTTTCTGTAAAAATAGGGGTTTTCAAAAACTTCCTTTCTGTTTGCAAACGTTTTAAAAGAACATCTTTCTACTTAAAACGTTTTCAAACAACTGTTGTCGATTTAAAACGTTTTCAAACAACTATTTTCGGTTTATAACGTTTTTAAGGAACTGTTTTTCATTTAAAACGTTTTTAAACAACTATTGTTTGTTAAAATTAGTTTTGAAAAAATAATTTCTGTAAACAAAACACTTTTAAAAAATGCTTTGTGTGTAAAAACCCTATTTCAAAACCGCCAAGTGTGATTAAAACGGACACTTTTTGTCTTTTGTAAATCCACCACTAATACAATAAAAAAAGAAACTTTTCAAAAACTATAATTTCCTTGAAAAATACCTTCAAAAATATTCAACATATTTTCTGCAAACGTTCGTTTTTTTAAACGTAATTTTGTCACAATCATTTTTTATATAATGTCTATATCTATACAAAACATGTTTTATTGGAAATACAAGTTAAAAAAAAATCCCACTTTTTCAAAAACTATGATATACAAGGCATGCCTACAACTATTTTGTGAAGCACTTTCTTTTCAAACAAATATTTTATAAAATTGCAATTTATTTTTTAAAAAATACTTTTTCAAACGAACGTTTTCTTCTTGTTTTGTGAAATATTTTTACTTTTAAAAACTATGCTTTTTTAAAAATGTTTGTTAACAACATTTGTAAAATCACGTTTTTAAAATTACAAATAAGAATTCTTCAAAAACGCATCATTTCAAAAATAGCCTACCTGCGTTCCTAGATTAATTTTTCCGATCATTTAGAGATCATTTACGGTAAATACAATAGAAGGCTCCATACACATTACGCACTGATAGGTATTTACCCTCCTACTAAACAAGATAATGTACAGAATTTAATGTAATGTGTATGGTCGACTATCTTTTACGCTGGCATCACCCTATATGAGTACTATATAGACGATTATATAGCTTTTTGTACCAATGGCTATATAGCTATAGCTATATAGCGGTATTAACGATGTGTGGGAAATCCTAGTACGAAAATTATGGAAGTAATATTAAAAGGATGGCTGCTTGGTTCTGGTACTCTTTTTACTTTTTACGAGAATCCATAGTTACAGCGGGATCGAGTGGGTAGTGAGGCGTGCAGAGCCTGTCTTTGCTTTCACTTTCAAAAACTAAACTCCTAGCAAACCAAAAGACAAGAAGCTTTCTCCAAGAAAATACAAAAAATACGGATAGAAATGCTGGGGAAAATAGGAACTTGACTCAAAAATGAAAACTGAAAGGGAAACGAGGGCTTTGCATAAATGACGTATACATATTGGATTTTTAGAAATCATAAACAATAAATTTTTGCAACCAACTCAGTCGAAACTGGGAAACTGTTTGAAAGAAACGTTTTATACGTTACTACAAAATAACGGTTTCGAAAAGGTGCGCAAAAATAATCAACGTTTTTAAGAACACTTCAAACTACTGCATAATGCACATTCAAAGAGAGAGAGAGAGAGAGAGAGAGAGAGAGAGAGAGATACATACTGCCGTTTCGAAAACGATGTAAAACTAGAAATTAACATTTTGAAACGATCAAAGCTTGGAAAATCATTTTCAAAAACATTCAAAACTAGTGTTTAAAGCTTGCAAAAACGTTTTGAACTGGTAATCGTCGTTTTCAAAAACATTACAAACTAGGAATTATAATTTTAAAACGATCAAAGCTTGGAAAAACATTTTCAAAAACATTCAAACTAGTAGTAAACACTTTCAAAAAGGTCAAAACTAAAAACTACCATTTTTAAAAACGTTCAAAATTAGTAACTAACACTTTCAAAAAGGTTAAATCTAGAAATTAACATTTTCAAGAACATTCAAAACTAGGAATGAGACTTTTAAAAAAGTCAAAACAAGAAGGCAACATTTGCAAAAAGTGCTAAATTTCGAAATTAACACTGTCAAAAACGTCAAAACTTGAAATCAGCATTTTCAAAAACGTTCAAAACAAGTAACTTACCCTTTTAAAAAGGTCAAAACGTTACGCAACGCTTGAAAAGAGGAGTATAATTCGAAATCAGCACTTTCAAAAAGGTCAAAACCTCGAAATTAGCATTTTCAAAAACGTTCAAATCTAGTAAAAGATGTATTAACTTAAATTCATCATCATTTCGAAAACGTTTAATAATCTCGACTTTCTCCCGTTCTCGTTGCATTGGTAAAGGTCATTTATGCAGAGAGCCTCAAAGGACCCTCCTTCCAGCCTTCCAGGGAATGATGATCGTGTGTGTGTGTGTGTGTGTGTTCCGTGGGCATAATGGAAATGCATATGTACGTCCATGCAATAGCCTGGGCTTGGAGAAAGTAGTGAAAGGAAGTGCACTGCAAATGGAAGCACGACAAGCATGTGATGTGAACAAAAGTGACGCTGATCGCTTCAAATTTCACTGAACGCTTTTATAGTCTCAGTTTTATGTCCACGACCCAGCCCAACCAGAACCAGAACAGATAGATCCCAAGCAACGCTATATAATATTATAAAAGTTGCCTATAGTTACTATATAGCCTATAGATATACCTATAGATATAGGCTCGTATAAACCTCCATAAATACCAATACAATGCAGTCACTAATCGGCTACAGTACATATGTACATAATGCTTCTCGTTATTAGTCAGAGCGTCGGTGGAGGAGCCTTGCAAACAAAACGCCATAGAAAGAACACTTTAACACACTCGGAACTGAGAAACCTTGGAATGATTGCTTTACAAATGTATTCATCCTTCAAATTAACTTTTTTTAAGACGCTCAACACTAAAAATCGACGTTTTTTAAAAAGGCTTAAAACTAGAAATTAACACTTTCAAAAAGGTAAAATCAAGAAATTAACACGTTTGAAAATGTTTAAAACTGTAAATTTACATTTTCGAAAAGGTAAAAACTAGAAATAAACATGTTTAAAAAGGTTTAAAACTGTAAATTAACACTTTCAAAAAGGTAAAAACTAGAAATCAACGTTTTTAAAAAGGCTGAAAACTAGAAACAGCATTTTAAAACAGCAAAACTAGAAATCGACATTTTTGAACATGTTTAAAACTGGAAATTGACACTTTCATAAAGGTCAAAACACGCAATTGACGAATTTAAAAAGCTGTTAAACTGGATATAGTACCGTTACGAAAAGGTTCAAAATGCCTCCATGTGACATTTTATTGGTAAACTTCTTTGAGCATCTATGTATCAATGCAAAAATACCGTTTTGCCCTTTTTTAAAATATGTAGTATTTGTGATTTGCACCTTTTAAAAACTTTAATTGGACGTTTTGTTTTGCTTGTAAAAGTGTATTTAGGTGATTTACACTGCTTTTAAGTGTTATTTTTTAGGTTTTACAGCTTTTAAAAGAGTGTAGTTTCACTTTTTTTCCCCTTTCAACGTTTGTAGGACGTTTTACCCTATTTTAAAAAGCGTAATTTCATGTTTTAACACCTTTTTTAAGTGTAATTTCGTGTCGTCCACTCTTTTAAGTTGTTATTTTTACGCTTTTTATTGTTTTTTGAGCGGCGCAATTTCATGATTTAGAGGTTTTGCAAGAGTTAGTTTTAAGTTTTACCCCTTTTGCAAAAGTAATTTTGTGTTTTAGACCTCCTTAAAGTTCTATTTTTTCGTTTTGTCTTTTTTGAAAAACCGTAGTTTTATGTTTTGCATCTTTTTTCAGATTTATTTCTTAGTTTTGCCTTGTTCAAAAAAGTGTAATTTTGTGTTGCACAACATTTCCAAGTGTTATTCTTACGTTTTAACGTTTTTGAAAAAGTGCAATCATCACGTTTTTTCCTTTGGGAAACATCAATATGACGATCTGACACTTTTGAAACAGTGCAATATCGTACTTTCACTTTCTCCTTTACAACTTTTCAGAATGCTGTTTTATTTTTTACATATTTTGCCGTTGTAGTTCGTTCATCCTAAATCACCCTCTAAGAATAGACTAATTTTTTAAATCCCAAATTATATGACGTCATATTTGCAAGGCCCTAAATGCCTTTATTGCCATAGCCATAGCTATAATTTAGTCAGAGCTATAATTACATCTTTAACTGCCTCAGACTATAGACGCCTGTACAGCTCAAGGGGCCCATCTCCATCTTCCGTCGCACTTCCCTTCAAATTATTCCCTGGTAACAAGGAGGTCGTATTTAGTATTTAGGCCTTCAGCTAGCTTCAAAATAGACTTGATCAGCATCATCCAATGGGAGCATCTCTCCCATCATCCCATCGGAATTGCGTTTTAAGTTTAAATAGAAGCGATAGACTGTATATGTGTAGGACCATAATTACAATGCGCATAAATAAATGTCACTGTCGTATTAATTCTACATTAGCTGATCTGAAACCAACAACCAGGCAACGCACAAAATTCAAAATAGCCCTTTAAATTACATCCCATTATTTTAATAATGTCATTCTAATTATCTGTGAGAAATGAGCATTTTCAGTGTGTACATAAGTGTATTTTAATAAAAACACTTTTAAACAAATGCACGTTTACTACAAATCACTTTTTTTTAGAAAGCTCGGATTTATTGAAATTCATATTTGAGAAAAACGAATATTTATTTTAAATCATTTTTTTGAAAAGTGCCTAATTATTACAAATCAGTTTTTTTAAAATGGATGCTTTGAAAATCTTTTTTTTTTGAAAAGTCCATATTTAATGAAAATAACTTTTTTAATACATGCATTTATTGAAAATCAGTATTTAAAAAATGCATATTATTAAAAATTGCTTTTCTGCAAAATGAACTTTAGGCAAACCTGCTGTTTTGAAGAGTGAATATTTATTAAAAATCACATTTTAGAAAAATGAATATTTAATCTAAATCACTTTTTGAAAAGTACATCTTTATTAAAATTTGCTCCTTTTTAAAAGTTGGTATTTACTACAAATGACTGTTGTTTAAAATGTGTTTTTGCAAATCTCTTTTTTGAAAAGTGCTCATGTTTTACAATTAACTTTTTTTTAAATGGATTTTTATTAAAAATCGCTTTTTTACATAGTTCATATAGGTAATTTATTGAAACTAGCTTCTTTAAAAAATGCATTTATTGAAAAAACGCTATTTAAAAAATGCACATTATTAAAAATTGCTTTTTTGAAAACTGAATTGTAACAAAACCACTTGTCTTAAAACCAATTATCAATTTTTTAAAACATCTAAAATGAATATCAAAATGGATTTCGGTGGCGAAAAGAGGGTTTTTGAAACTACCCGGAAGCTCCAATTCCCCTCCATCTCCTTCCCATTGACACTACTGCACTGCACTGGCGGCACTCTGACGATACGAAATGGCTAACATGACTCAAACATGACGTGTCGACAACTTACTTAACTGCACAGTGTTTGTCACCTGCCAAATTTGGAATTGATAGTTTTTCCCTGTGTACTTGGTGGCTTCCAACTACAACGAGCAGCTTTTCAGTTTTCACTCCACACTTTCTTTTTCTTTGGAGAAATCCATTTCCATTTCCATTTTCATTTTTCCTTTTCTCCTTTTTTCCATACAAGTGTTCGGAGTGGCATGGCGGGTGCAGCTGCATAGTCGAGATAGGAGACAGTTCAAAGTTAAAGTAACCCGAGTAAATAGCAGGAGATTGAGTTAACGTCCCGTTTTATCCGGTTATATGTAGGTATAGGGAAAGATATAAGTGTATATAGCGTCTCTATAGCCCTCTATAGCGCTCTATAGCGCCTCTGTGTAGGCGTAGTTGGCGTAGGACGTATGGTTTAAAGTGAAGATTGACGATGAGAGTGTTTTTAAAAGCTTCCACCTGATACCAAACTCTATCAACTTTTTTACTTTTTAAGGTAGGGGGCCACCCATAAATTACCTTGGGAAATTTGGGCCAGCCATTTTAAAGGGGGGGGGGAGGGTTTTGGCCTTTTTGAAATGGTGATTTATAATTTTCAAAAGAACATGTTTGAAAGGGCTAGTTACTAGTTTTGACAGTTTTTGAAAGTGTTAATTTGCAGTTTTGACCCTTTTGAAAGTGTTATTTGCTAGTTTTTAAAGTTTTTGGAAATGTTAGTTTCGTGTTTTGGCCTTCTTGCAAGTGTTGGTTATTAGTTTTGACTGTTTTCAAGTTGGTTTCTTGTTTGTACCTTTTTGAAGGTGTTGATTCCTAGTTTGTAGGCTTTTGAAATTGCTAGTTACTAGTTTTGACAGTTTTTGAAAGTTTTAATTTGTAGTTTTGACCCTTGTGAAAGTGTTATTTGCTAGTTTTTAAAGTTTTCGGAAATGTAATTTCTTGTTTTGTCCCTTTTGAAAGTGTTACTTACTAGTTTTGACTGTTTTTGAAAAAGTTGGCTTCTTGTTTTTTCCTTTTTGAAAGTGTTTGTTACTAGTTTTGACTATTTTGAAGGTGTTGATTTCTAGCTTGTAGCCTTTTAAAAGGGCTAGTTACTAGTTTTGCCAGTTTTTGGAAATGTTGATTTCAAATGATGGTTATGACCGTTTTAAATATGTTATTCATTTGTTTTGAGTGTTTTTTAAAACGTTAATTCCTAGTTCGAACCTTTTTTAAAAACGTTAATTTGTAGCTCGGATCTTCTACCAAATAACACTTTCAAAACGGTCAAAACTACTAAATAATACATTTACAAAGCGCTCAAAACTAGTAAATAATGCTTTTATAATATCAAAAAACTATAAATAATCGTTTTCAAAATGGTCGAAACTAGAAATCACGATTTGCAAAAACATTTAAAAGTAAGTATATTACCGTTTTGAAAAGGTTAAAAAATGCAACTGTCATTTATGAACTGCCTCACAACTCGTTTCTAACCCACGTTCATAGTTCATGGTCACCGTCACCCTCAAATCGTCAACGTGGAAAGCCTCCTGCATTTATAAAAACATCATTATCTCCTTCGTCTTCCCGTACTACTTATGGCGTAGAAAGTAAAAGCCTGGGCTCGTCCATATATTAAGAGGGCAAAGTTTAGCACAAGCATTTGTAAAAAAACAAAATTTGTTTTTGTACAAATTTTTGTGTGTGTAAATATGTACAATGATGTTTACAGATTGGCAAAATATTGTATTAGTTTGTTAAAAATGATGAAATTGAATGTGCTCTCATTTATTCCTGGTGTTAAAATTCATACCTTTACACAACGTTTACTAATTATTATGTAATTTGTTTCTTTTTTTCCATGTAAACAACGAAAATAATGGCGGACGCTTAAATCAGGTATGTACACAATTTTGAGTTTCAAATGATGTTCTATAACAGTTTTGGGATAAAAACGTTTTCTTTTCAAAGAACTTCGGTACTTGTTTAGTACATAGGTGATTTTCAATTAAACTATTTTTTCAAAAACGTCCGCTTCTTAACAAAAATATAGTTTTTAAAAAGCGATTTCAATTAAACAATTTTTACTAAATGCACGCTTCTTAAAAACGTATTTTTTAAACATTGATTTTAATTAAAACACTTTTTCAAAAATGCCCGCTTCTTAGAAAGGCAATTTTAAAAAGTGCATTTCAATGAAAAAGCTTTTCAAAAACGTCTACATCTTACAAACGACTTGTTTAAAAAGTGCATTTCGATTGAAACACTTTTTCAAAAATGTCCGTTTCTTAAAAAGGCATTTTTCAAAAAGTGCACTTCATTTAAAACACTTTTCAAAAACGTCCACTTCTTAAAAACGCGTTATTTAAAAAGTGCATTTCAATCTCAAACCTTCTCAAACATGGCCGATACCTAAAAAGGTAGTTTTTAAAAAGCTGTTTCAGATAAAACAATTTTTACAAAAATGTGGGCTTCTTAGAAAGGCATTCTTTGAAAAGTGCATTTGATTAAAAAAATTTTCAAAAACGTCCGCTTCTTAAAAACGCCTTTTTTAAAAAGTGGATTTCAATCGAAAAACGTTTTCAAACATGGCCGATTCTTAAAAGCCATTTTAAAAAAGTGCTTTTGAATAAAAATACGTTTCTTAAAAACGTCCGCTCGTAAAAGGACGTTTTTCAAAATTACAATTCTATTAAACACTTTTTTAAGAATGCCCTTTTTTAAAAAAAAAGTCATTTTAAAAAAAGCTTTTGAATAAAAACAAACACATTTCTTTTAAAAAAATACTAAAATTAGCAATTAGAATAAAAAAAAAGGATCAATTGTAGCCACTTATTCGCGCTATTGAATTCGTTCTCATAAGAATGCTTCCATTTTGGACGAAAGCCCATCGTTTGTGGTGTAAACACGTCCATGAGTCTGTGTATTTAATACAGTGACAGTGCAGTGTGATGATGATGAAATTAGAGATGTAGTTTGGATAAAGTTCAAGTGAATTTAGGGAACACTTGATCTGGATTGGGTGAAGTGGGCCAGAGCGCCAGGGCAGTGCGGATGCCAGCAACAGTTCTGGGCTCAAAGTTAACAGCTAAATGATGATTTGACGGGAAGCGGATGACAAAGACAGACAGAGCTTACAAGTCAAAGTCAAAGGGAACTTTTGGGCGACTTAAAGGCAAGACGAGTCAGGAACAGGATCACTGAGCCAGAGAGCCAAGCTCTATAGTCAGTAAATAACTTCCTCTATACCGTACGCCTCCAATTAGTTTCACAACTTTACTTTTTTTAAAGGGTTTTATTCACATTAGACCTTACCAGGAATGCAATTTATATCCATGAAAGATCAAAACTAGTGATTTATATTTTTTACAACATTTAAAACAAGCGAAGTATACTTTCAAAACGGTCAAAACTAGAAATTAACGTTTTTACAAGGATAAAAAGAACAAACTAAAACTTTCAAAATGATCAATATTTGTAATTTACATTTTTTAAAACGGTCGAAACAAGAAACAAACGTTTTCATAACGATCAAAACCAGTAATTTACACTTTTTAAAGCGATCGAAACTGGAAAACAACGTTTTCAAAAAGGTCAAAAATTGTAAATTACATTTTTCAAAGGGGTCGAAACAAGAAACAAACGTTTTCAAAAAGGTCTTAATCAGTAATTTACATTTTTAAAACGATCAAAATTAGAAAAATTACGTTTTCAAAATGGTCTAAACCAGTGTTTTACATTTTTCAATACTATCAAAACTAGTAATTAACGTTTTTCAAAATGTCAAAATTTGTAATTAACATTTTTAAAAACTGTCCAAACAAGAAAAGAACATTACCAAAACCATCACAACAAGTAATTTACATTTTTTTAAAGCGATTAAAACCCGGAAATTACGTTTTCATAAACGTCAAAATTTGTAATTTACATTTTTCAAAACTGTCAAAACAAGAAACGAACATTTTCACAACGATCAAAACAAGTAGGTAATTAACATTTTTAAAATGCATCAAAACTAGAAATTTGCGTTTTCAAAAAGGTCTAAACCAGTTATTTACTTTTTTCAAAACGATCAAAACTAGAAATTAATGTGGTCACATAGAAATGCCAAAACTAACGATTGCAATACTTTATACGTAAATAGTTTTGAAAAAAAAATGTTTTGCTTTAGAAAAGAAAAAACAATTTCTAGGCACCCCACATAAAATATAAATCGTACAGCCATACCGTCAAATTCGAACCAAACCAAACTTTATAAAGTTTAACGCGCTCCGCTGCGCTGGTCACTATTCAGAGATTGACGGTACGACCGGGAATTATCCCAGCTATACGTGCCATACATACAGTAACACCCAGGCTGTTCTTGTTCTTAATTAGAAAATTATGGGAATAAATATTCCATAGCCTCAAGTTCCACTTCCACTCAGATCAAAGTAACTTTAGAACTTGCACTCCATAGACTACACTCGTCGTTCAACTTTGAGGGAACGAGGGAGCCTCACTTTTGTCTGAGTGCCAATCCGTCCCTCTCCAAACACGAACATCATCACAGGGACCATCCATAAATTATCTACTACTCCAATCTAAAAACCGGGGGAGGGGTAGTCATAATTCATAATAGTTAACACAACAAACAGTAACAATTTGTTACACATTTTAAACAGAAACAATACAGAATTTTCACAGAAAAGCCAACAGCAAAGATCGGGTCCACATTTTCAAAAACAAAACGTAATTTATGGACGCCCCCAATCCAGCAGACAGCATACAGACGGTCATTACACTGCACTTGTAGAGACAGATTAAAGAGTAATCCACAAAGGCATCTTGAGTGGGGCTGCTCATAAATGACGGAGTATTTTTTTGATTCTCTAAAAACAAGTTTGCACTTTTTAAAAGTGTATGGAGTACACCCTTCAATCAACCCCGCTTGTTTCCAATTGCCCTCAATTATTGGAACTTGGCTGTAGCTATTTTACAAGAATGTATTGAGTGTCATTTATGCAGAGCCCCTAAAGAGAAAAATGGGCTCATATTTGCACATTAACCTACTCGGAACCGGAAATGGGAAACCGTGGACAGAATGCTTTACAAAAAAAGGTTTAATTTATTATTATTATTGTTAAAGGGCTCCGGGATATCAAAAGTGACACCCGAATACCGCCAAGGCCGTGAGGCCTATTGCGGACTTCCCAACACCAATATTTATTCTCGGCCAGCGAGATAGCCAGTAGCATATGAGAATGCTAGCAGCTCACCCGCATTGGCCTGTCCTAACATGCTAAGCGTAAGGATACATGC
>JAQFZC010004671.1:0-15628 GCA_034695205.1 Dicyrtoma fusca | reverse complement strand
CCTTGAGTTGAGTGTGTGTGTGTGTGTGTAGGGAAGGAATGTGTGGTTGAGTTATACATGGAAAAGTTATATTTATTTCTCATTTCTAAAAGAAGGGAGCGGAACACTCACTCAAGAGACCCCAAAGAGACAGACTAAACAGAACCAACCAGAGCAGAGCAGAGGAAACGCATATTATGTAAAGGACCCACTAAGCTTCCCTTTTAAAATGTTTTCTATTTGTTTTTCTGATTTATTCACAAGTGCCTCAATCTCAATCTGCGTCTCGAGAGAAGATCATATGGAAAAGGGAATGAATTCAAGCACCCACTCTCAAATTCAGGATGTAGGACTGTACGTACCTTTATATGTACGTATAGACATGCAGACGAGGCCGGTCCACAATTACCGTTACCATTTATAGCATAGGAAGCAACTTGTACTATACATATATATACCTATATAAGCATATACAGAAAGGTGGGTTTACATAGTTCAAGTTCATCTCTACAGATACATAGCCTTAGTGGTCCTGGCACTGGCCATCTATGTATACTATTTACCTATGTATATAGCTACCTACTTATAGCACTGCAATTGCAAATAGGAATTCCATGCTGGAACAACAATAATACGAGGGATTCGAGGCTGCATTTGAATGAGTGGATTTAAAGGAAAAGATGGACGTAGTTCCGGAATTTAAGTCCTCTTAAACTGGATCTTCTGCTCAAAGACCGTCAAGGGTCAGATGTACCTAGGTAACTCCATAGAAACAAGTGTACGGCAGCAGATAGCAGATTCTCCTGTACATTTCACATCCCGTCCAGAATTTCCAGCACAAAAGTGGAAGGTAGACAGTAGAAGTTACAAGTGCCTAGTTTCTCTGTAGTAGTTACAAGCATACATACGTACATAGATAAACAAGAAGAAAACGACGATGACTGTACAGTCGATCTGCAATTCAATTCAATCTGCATTCTGCACGGAAGCATGGAATGAAATGGAAAAGGACAGGAAATAAAGGGAAAAGAGCATAAATAGACAGAAGCAGAAGGGACATTGCAGGGCAACAGTGCATTGCTTTGCGTTGTTTGTGGTTAGTAGCTGATTTGGTAAACAGCCCAGGATTTAATATAAATGGGAATTAGGTGGGGAGCTTTTCAAATTTGACGTCATAAGTAAAATCAAAATCTGTCTGTATATTTTAATGCCTTTTCAAACCTACCTAATAATCTCAAAAATCCTTATGGAACCGTGTTAGAGAAGTACAAATCCTTTCAACACTTGTACCATAAGGAATTTGCTTTTTCGAAAAGTGCAAAAATACCTACAATAATGTGTTTTTAAAAGGCGGGATTCCTAAAATTTGAGCTTCTAAAAAGTGTAAATATGAAATATGAAAGTAGAAAAACATTAACTTAATGTAATTTTTTAAAACTGTGATTCCTAAAATGTATGCTAATATGAATGAAATTCATGAAACTTGAAAACATATGGCAAAACATTGGAACTAAGCTTTTCAAAAAAAGTACGCTAGCTTATTTACGTTTTCCCAAGTGGCCAAACACACGGTGCTCATGATATTGTTACAACATAGTTTTCTGACCTTTGAAAAAAGAAAAATGTGAATGTGATACTCACATCGCTACAAGTTTTTGAGTGAGTTAACAATTCTATATAAGAGCCCGAAAAAAAACTGAATTTGAGAGAAAAACCAGAAGAGAGAAAAATAGGGAAAGAAGAGAAGATCTCGTAGTATATTATGTTCTCTCTTTCTCCAAAAGAGACAGTACAGTGGAGGTTGTCGTAGGATCTGCAGTGCACTTCCTCTCTGGTCTCTGGTTTGGCTCTGGGATAATAATACGATGAAAAATGATGATGACTTTATAATGTTTATCCTTATTTATGCCGGTCTACTCCATTGTACTTAGTGACTGGAGAAAAAGAGTCCCAAAGTTCATCCATCATGTTTGATACCTCCATGCGAGCAGTTCGGACGTTTTCCCCTTCTTTCTCCCTTCTCCTTCGTCTTCCCCAACCGCCCTTCTCTCTCTCTTTCTCTCTTTCTCTGTCCAACTTTTCTTTCTTCGTCTCTCAAGCCTTCTACTTCATACAAGGACCGAAGATGAGTGTAGAACTGTAGACAGTAGACGCTGGTAAAAATCTACCACAACTTTCTCCTCATGTAACTGGGCTACAGGATAGACTAGCAAAATAGGGCTCAGAAGAAAGACAGGCATGAAGCATCATTACAAAATAGGAATGGACTTGCAAGATTACTATTTACATAACTTTTTTTTCCCAACCAGAACAAGTTCACTAAATTAAAGTTGAAAACAAACACGTTTTCTTCTTTTTTTTTCTCTCGTGGAAAAAAACGTGCCTGGGCTCTTGAATAGAAATATAAAAATCCATTCATTCTTTTCCCAACGCTGGTCTTTCTCTCTCGCTCGCCTTTATTTTAAATTACAATAATAATTGTTATTGTGAACTGGGGAAGTGGAGTGGGAAAAAATACAATGTGGCAAGGTGAAATTCTGGATTCTGGAGAATTAATTTAAATTTAAATTCTTAATTTCATTGAAGTAAATTAAATGTGTGGGTGTTCAACTGAAGCCTGACTGTTGTGGTGGCAGTTAGAAGCCAGGGCCTATATGTAGGTATGGTAATAAGGCACAGTTAGTTAATTAACGATGCCTCAACCGAAAAAGAACATTTTACTTTGAAATTTATTTTTCACAACTTCAAAAGGCAAACTCTCAACATTCCCTTCTACTATGAACAACCTTCAGTTAGTTTCAAACACACTCTTTCAAATTGCCAATTTAATTTACATGGCTCAATGTACACATCTGTAATCCGAGGACAGATTCAAAGGAATGTAGGATGGTACATATTATGTAAGGTACCTACATTACATCGAGCGACCGACGGCTCTCGGCTCTCGGACTTTCGGCTTTTGAATTTCCCCTTTCCGCTTTCCACTTTCATTTGGTTGGCAGATTGGTGAAAATTTAATGACCATACACTCTTAGTTACAACCCAATTGGACGTCAGAAAATTTAGTTAGTCTTTCTAACTACGGCTTCCCATGAGACGAGCTCACAGTGGTCTGAAAATAAGAGACAAAACAAAATCTGTAATCGATTTTCATATTCATTTATCCTACTTTCCGACTAATGCAGGCATTACAATTAGTTCATCTTGCATAATAAATACACTGTACAAAGTACAAACAGACTATTATTACAACTGTAAATGAAGCCTACAAACGTTTGAAGCCATATAGGAATTCACTTGGAACACATTATAACCATTATTCCTGGTCCTAATGCGTTTCTAATGCTTTCAGGCTTCAGTGGTGAAGGCTTTAATGGTTTTAGTATTTATTTGGTTTTTGGTAGCGTATACACGTGATTGTACAGATACTTACTAGTACTCGTATGCCCCACCTTAAAACCTTAAAACATTAATTCCTTTGTACCTACATTGGAAGTGGAAATGTGTACACTTTTTCAATTAAATCCACGCACAGTTTAACAAAAGGCAACGTCCTGTACCTGTATTTATAGCAAGTATATTCTAAAATACCTTGTGGTACGGACTTTCATAGAACAATTCTTTCCAATTCCGATTCCTATGACATGTTTTATTACTTGTAAGCTAAAAACAAAACCGCATTTTCTCGAATATCTGAATGGCTTACTACAACTGGTCTCACAAGTAAAGAAATAGACTGACGACTAAAAGTGCCTTGGATGAAGATTATCCGGCTATGTACATAATCCATGCACAGATACTGTCGAGGTTCTGTCTTCTACACACAATGCCCTGAGCTTTCGTAGAACTTGATAATTCATACCCATGTACATACCTAGAGGGGAAACTAGGAGACGGAATTCAAACCTTCAAAGTCATGCAATTTTGTTAGTGCTAATATATAAGAGCCTTTGCTTATATGAGACTATAGCTATACATATATCTGTCCTACACAATTGAGTTGTGAAAGGAGGCAAAGTAGACCAAGACAGGAGACGAGGGGGTACGGAGTATCTATTTTAATTAGAGCAATCAATTAATGCTTTGGCTCCCAGCCACCAATACTAATTAACTAAAATATCCAAATTATTAGATATCGTCGGTGAAGACAGATTCTGTCTGTCTGGTGTCCATTACTTGAATTGAAGGCTGGAAGCCGCACTTTGCTTCTAGCCGAACTTAACTACTCACGACAGAATGCTTCTTCACCCACGAATTGCATTCATGAAGGTACTTCCTATAAACCCTAAGATTGGAGCGGTTTTGACTCTCTCTCTCTCTGTCTGTCCTTGCTATAGCTACCGCGACCGGATTCAATAATTGAGGGCTACTTGATTATTTATGGGACTTTAATGAATTAAAGGAAAACTTGACATTGAAAGACTCAATCGCCACTTAGAAGCTTCCAAGGCATGTGGCTGTATCTCTATGTGTATACGTACTTCTTGGATTATGTATGTTTGTTTTAATACGTTGGTACTTCCATTTCTATAGACTCGTGTTATACATTTAATATTGATTTGGTAAAATTGCGTTGTGGTAGAGGAGCTTGAATTATTAATGACTAGTCGTCGTATTGATAATTTAACGGAGGTAAATACATGAATCGATTATTGGCCAAGTCCAAAGTAATTTCCTCCTCTCTAAGTAAGTCTCACTCTTGAGGTAGCAGCCGCAGTCCATTCTGCATAGTATGTATGTACGTATCTAGTGAGTAGTGAGCTGGGGCAGACAGTTAAAGTTAAGGTAGGGATTTTGCAAACATGTGTGTGTGTGTGAGTATTGTGTAACGCGGGAGCTGGCGAGGTACTTAATTATACATCCCCTTCAAGTTTAATTGGAGGCTGTTGGGTTCCGTTGCGATATCATCCAATCCATTTCACCCTATAATGCTCCCAAGATTAGCAAATGCACGCTGCTATGGGTATATACTCTCGAGTAATTACGCTATAGCTCCCTAATAGAACTACTAGTACTGGCTACCTATATTATTGCATATATACTCATAATTTGAGAAATGATGATGGTAATAATGCTCTTGATACAAACTAATGCTTGACTATCTTTGATTTGAATTTACAGCCATGCAAATCAGACGTCTTCTTGGATCCCACCACAGGGAAATTGGGATTTGTCCGGCTCCGCTCCCGGAATCCCTTACGGTTGGGAGATAGCCACGGACAAAGACGGCAAAGAATATTTCATCAAGTAAGTCACATTAGAAGTGGAGGGGAACCTCTCAGTTTTTCAGTTTTTTATGAGTTTTTTAAAAATCTCCCCCCAAACTTTGACATGTTCATTTTCCCCCTGAAAGCAAAACTTGTTATCTCTCCGTCAGACCAGTGCGGAGGCTTTGAGGAACTTAACTTTGACTCTCTCAAGCCACTGCTCTGTCGATAAGTCGGTCCTCCTGGCTTCGAGCAGTACGTTAATGTGCTTTCTTGAGCAACTCACTTGTTTCTAGCTTCCCCTCTCCACCGACGGCAAGAACTGTGCTAATTACATTACAGTATCTCTCAAGTCATTATGACATGACACATTTCCCTATAGGTATAGAGACGGTGCTATATACATACCTAGGTAGAATCCCGCCCACATTTCAAAATTTAGCCTTCGTTTCCGTTTCTGTTTCTGTATATACCTAGGTAGGTAGTTGGTATAGGTATATAGCTATATCTGATTGAGTATAGCATTATTGTAGTAGTATAGGAGCATATGTAACTAGTATACATACATCCATCTTGAGTTACGAAGACAATTTCTTGTCACATTAATTCAATTTATAAGTAATTTTGGTAATAACAGTACATCTTTTTACACCGCTGCGGTCTCGCAATCTCCCAGTATTATTGCCGTATATGTATAAGTACCTACCTATATATACATAGTGTGGCCGGGGCTGTGAAATTGAAAAGTAAGTTATCTAAGGGGTGTTAAAGTGCGGGGATCCGATTCGGATCCCCCTATCCTATTTACTGTACTGATACAATATTTTATATAAATAACATCTCTGCCCTTGAGAGATTCTCAGACAAGACAAAGGGATTTCCTCCAAGCCATATAACTTTAGCTGAGGCTTGAGCAATTGAAGAATAGGTACAAGAATAAAGTTGCTCAAAAATCTTGTAAAGGATCACCAAAAATGAATTGGGATATACATACCTATATGTTGTACATTGGGCACTGTAATAGTTTTTTGTGTCAAATTCTCTGACCTACGTATGCTGTATAGGTAGTAAGGTAGTAGCTATATCTATATATTTTATAGTCTCTATAAGTCTATATAGGCAGTCTTTTGTCTTTTTCCTTGTGTGGTCAGAAAGTCTTGAGATTTATTGGGGTCTTGGGTAGTGCTGTGGTAGAAAAGGAGGGATTATCCGGACTTTGTACTTTTCCCGCCTGCCTTTCTCTAAAAAATGAATTCTCGATCTTGAAACTTGTCAAGGGATGAATGGAGAGGAAGACGAGACTGGCTGTGGCTAGAGTTTCCCCAGTACATATGTAGTAGTAGATGGTAAATTATGATTATTTACCGAGGGAACATGACGGTGATTTGGAGGGTGGGAGGGTAGAGACGTAGCTTTTCCTTTTTCCTTGTTTTTTGAGCACCTCCTGTCTTTTTTCGTGTCACTTAGGTATATTAAATATAGAAATATAGGGACTTTACCCCGTAAAATATTGTACCACGGAAATGCCGGAAAGGAACGTTTGGCTTCCAGGTTTCAGCATTCAGTGAAGGATATCATATTTAGGTGCACTTCCCCTTCATTTCAGTCGGATTTATTTCATTATTTACTAAAATTCCGCCTGTTCTCTACTCATGTAAGATTTGAGCTCACCACATTTTTCTTCTTCTCGCAGTCAAACTAAATAATGTATTTTCTTAATGTCACCTAATGCCTCCTGACAGTTGCGTGTGGAGTGCTCATAATGGCTGCTCGGGTGCAATTACGTATAAATAAACATGGTGTATGTTATACCTATGGGCTTCTCAAGTGGAAAATTAAATTCTTTCAACTTTGGAGTTGATTAAAATGTCATTGAAATCTATTACATGACTCTGACTCTGCAGCTGTGTTTTTGAATCTCTCTCTTTGAAATGATCATCTAATTTTTTTTGTTTCCAGCCATTTAACGAAAATAACAACGTATGATGATCCCCGAAAGGAAAGTCACGATGATTCCCCTAAACCTCGAGAAGTCACTCTGAATCGACACCAAGAGTATGGATTTGGATTTGTGGCTGGCTCAGAGAAACCCGTCATCGTCAGGTAAAGTTATGCCCCTTGGATATTTGCTTTTATACTTTTATAGTAAGTGCCTCTCGCTGCATTACATCCTGGGTCAATGCTCCTATGTAATGTATAATAAATGCATTGCGTCAGTATAGGTATATATATATAGCTATAGTGGCTATATCCCCAGTACCAGGTAAAAAATGTGTGCTATAGTGTCAACCATCTCTATGTATATAATAAACTCGACATTTTTTCATTCTCTGTGTGTGTGTGTCATAAAAACTGGGAGTGGAAGTTGGAGTCTCTCTTGCGGAGGGAAGATGCGGCTTTGGAAATTTTTAACAATGGATTTAAGAAATGTATGAGCTTTGAATATGGCGGAAGTCCAATAAAACTACATCCATTAGACTCGGCGAAATGTGCATGAGTTGAAAATATATCATTTTCCTATTTAGCTCAAGTCCACTTAATCATTTCAAATGTGACCCCGTCTTCTGTAACGAAGAGAGGGGGCACACAAAAAAAAGTATAAAATTATGTAAGTGCATCTTCTATCTCAACTATCTGTACAAAGGACATAATTTAGACTCTATGAATTTCAAATTCATGTGCTACAAGTCCCTCTAATTTTTTCACGGAACAAAAAAAAACGTCAACTGCGTTCCATTGCATTCCATTGGCCATAAGACAAACTTTGGGGATAAACTACAAACTACTATACATACATATGTACATACATGGTACTATATATGCTTACTGTTAGAGTAACCCACAAATCCCTTCCAGGAGTTGACCACAAAACTTTTTTTTTGGGTGTACAAGGAAATAGTAGGGACTCAAACAAATTTTCAACTCACAACTTTACAACTTTAGTGGTATAAATTTAAAATTTGGGTAAATATTAGATTGACCGTTTATGTGGTTCACTGGAGGACTTTGAAACAAAACCAAAGCCAAAGCCAAAAACCCAAAACCCAAAACCAAAACCAAAGCTATAATATTTATGTACATATGTGTGTGTGTATGTGTGCCTGTAACCGTAATAAAAATCAAAAGTGGAGGTAAATTCAAACATACAGGTATCTTGACCCCATTCACTCCAGCCAGTCGCATAATAATAATTTTTCACTCCCTTTCCGCCGGGGAAAGTTTAACTATGTATAGCATAGCAGATGAGAATTTTTTTCTACTTTCTTTTTCCTATCATTTATATGTATGTACTTACGTACAGTTTCACCAAGTTGAGGTTCTTGACGGCAGATTTTTTTTTGCCCCTCTTTAGCAAACATTCCAGCACTAACTTCCATTGTACCGTCACTAATCATGTATTGGTAGTCAGGTGCGGTCCTTTCCATGTGCAGGTAGGTAGGTTGGTAGGTCCTTTATAGTAGTCTGGAGCTTTCTTTCCTTCGGTTCCAGTGTATGTACAGTCGTAAGTACCTACATACTTGGTTCTCTAAGTTCCCTTCCAGTGCATTACGTTGCATTGTGATTCCGTGGAGAGACTAGGAAAAACTTTGGATAAATGGAAAAGGGCAGTGGGTTAGCTAATCTCATATTGTTCATAAATTGGCTCACTCTTGCTTATTGGCATCCGTTCAGTAGAGAGCGTGTGTGTGTGTGTGGGTGGGTGTGCTTACTATTAGGCGTAGTTTGGGGGCCTGCCAAATATAACGCCATGGGATTATTAGGGCTAGGGTCAAACGATTTGAGAAAGTTAAAACGTGAAATTAATGGTCTTGCAAGGAACACAAGTTAGGTACTTTTAAAAAGTATAGAATTATTCAATTATTACCTAATTAATATTTTGAAAAGGATTTTTTTAAAATGCAAACTATGAAATTAAGAATTCTTCAGAGTGTAAACCATGGAGTGAGCAACTTGAAAAGTGTCAAATAATCGATTTTCTACGCTTTTAAACTTTCCGAAACGGTAATATATCCGGTTTACATCTCTTTGAAAACTCTAATTTCTTCTTTTGACCTTTTTACAAGTCTTAGTTATTGGTTTTGACCATTTTTGAAAGTGTTAGTTACTAGTTTTGACCTTTTTGAAAACGCTAATTTCTTCTTTTGACCTTTTTTGACAAGACTTAATTGTTGGTTTTGACCATTTTTAAAGTTTTAGTTGCTAGTTTTGACCTCTTTGAAAACCCTAATTTCTAGTTTTGACCTCTTTGAAAACCCTAATTTCTAGTTTTGACCATTTTTAAAAGTGCCAGTTACTAGTTTTGACCTTTTTGATAACGCTAGTTTCTAGTTTTAGCCTTTTTTAAAAGCATTAATTACTAGTTTTGCCCCTTTTGCAAAGCATACTTTCCATAATTGATAGCTTCGCAGTTCCGAATAGATTTTAAAAAGTCTAAATCATAAAATTGCAGCGTTTTAAAAAGTTTCAATTTATGGCACACAGGTTTTTAAAAGGGCAATAGAACAAATTAGTAGGTTAGGTACTTCTGGAAAGTGAAATGATGGCATTTTTCCATTTTCATGCAAGACCAAGTAAAATGGGAAAACGTCATATTTGAAAGGCGTCTATAAATGCGAATGGGAAGGAGCAGAAAAAGTTTGAGGTTGTATTGGAAGCGAGGAAAGGAAATCAAGAGTACAATAGGGCAATACAGATATTCAATTGCAAAACAGGAAAAAAAGTTTAGCGAGATGACGTGGAAAGGGACGGGAAAAGTCCTGTGCTGGCTGACATGGGAGTATAATATGGACAATCAGCTGGCACGGGTTTGTAGTTGTGAAAGGTTGGGGGGAAGAAAAAAATATAATAATTACTTGACGTCCCGTATGCCTGGAGTCTATGGCAAGTTCATTGAGTGAGAGGGGAAGACAGTCACGATCATTTTTGTTATAGACCTCCAGTCCTTCGTAGTTAATAAATAAATTCGGTCAACACAATAATCATAAAATAAATCCGGACTCAGAGTAGCTCTGTACTCGTGGCTGTGGAGTGGAATGTACTGTACTGTATGAGCAGATATACTTACAGATTCAATCTTTTTTTCCCCCCATCTTTTACCAAATCCCTGACGGAACGGAGACTGTAATGGAAATATAAAACAGCATGTCAGTCGCCCAAAGAACAAGAGTGAAACAAATTAATGAGCACACAGGAATTTGTTGCATACGTAAAATACAACTTTCCTTCGTGATAACCCCAGGCGTAAAATTAATTTCGGATTTCATCACATTTTCCAAAATTTATTTTATTACGGCGTGTAGACTTGCTCTAAAGTACTGGACTGGGTTAGTTTTATAGTTTTAGTTGGTTTTTGGTTTTCAACTGGCTAGGTACGTGGTGAGGGGGAAGAGGGGGGGGGTGGGGGCGGGCGGAAGGCCTAATTCTAATATTAGGTTTTCTGGCTTAAGAAGCAAAATGACGTCTATGTACACAAACGATTACAGCAACGTAATTACCAATTGAGTCTTACAACCAGATGCCTACAATTATTCGGGGCAACATTAGAACGGTATTTTCTCACACATTTTCAAAAAGGAATTGTTAAATTAAGAGATTTTACGCCTTTTACAGACGGGTGAATACGATATTTTGCATCGTTCCGAAAACACGTGGGTAATTATTTCAAATGTACATTTTCAAAAGCATGTAAATAGTACTTTTTGAAACTTTTCAAAATCATGTAAGTACGACAATTTGCACCTTTTTAGAAACGTCCAATTATGACATTTTGCACCTTTTCAAAATCATGTAATTAAGACAATTATCACCTTTTTAGAAAAGTCCAATTACGACAATTTGCACCTTTTAAAAACGTGCAATTATGATATTTTGCATCTCTTCAAAATCATGTAATTACGACAATTTGCACCTGTTTAGAAACGTCCAATTATGACATTTTGCACCTTTTCAAAATTATGACTTTTTGGACCTAAAATCATGTAAATTGTGACTTTTTATGAGAGAAAGGCGAACTTTATTGACAAAACAAAGTCAACTTGCAACTACAATTTGCACCTTTTTAGAAAAGTGTAATTTACTTCATTTTGCACTTTTTCAAAATCATATAATTATGACTTTTTGCACGTAAAATCATGTAAATTGTGACTTTTTGAACCTTTTCAAAACCCCTTTAGTACGACATTTTGTAGTTTTTCAAAATCAAGCCTAATTGCACCTTCTAAATGGTGCATTTCCACATTTTAGCAATTACCAAGATGGGCTGTTGTATAAAATAATATAAAAGTATAAGCACTGTGTCTCTTTGTTTAACCATAAGTTGTTTGGACTTTGTTTTGTTTACTTCTGTTGTGGCTCCTTGGTTCCCCAGAATAATTATTAAAATACATACGTCGTTTTGGCGCTTAGAGGACGCTTCGGAGCAGTTCTGGTCGTTGTAGTTGTCTGGCGATTGTGAACAGCCGGTTCTTGCCCATATATTGTAGACGGAATGGTTTTATTCAACTTTCATTTTGTGGTGGAGGGATTCCGTTGGTGGTCAGGAAGCTGGACGTTGTTGGGAGGCTGAAAGAGCGGTTCGCTTGTCCGTAATTCCGTAATCCAAGGTCCAAGGAGAGTGAGCGGATGAGGGAGTCAGAAGAGAAAACTATTTGACTCAACTGTCTTGTCTCTTTTTAGTAGTTCCATAACATTAGTTTCAGAGAGCTATTTGTCTGGGAAGTGAATGAAAACTCGGCTCTTTCCTACACCTACATGTTATTATGGCTCACTTACTCCCTGTCTTCCTCCTGCTAATCACCACTCTATGTAGCCATCCTATAGCCATACCTAGGCACTTACGACCGTAGTTATCTCCTGGGACCTACCACACGTACAGTCACGCTTTCAGTTAGCTAAATACATCTCTTTTTTATCCGTTTTCAAAAAATCAAAAACATTTTGCGTCATTAAAGGTTCGAAAAATGAGATTAGCTTTTGTAAGGTGTCAGTTGTGTGGAATGCAAGCTTTAAAAAAGTTCCAGAACATGAAGCTAACGTTTTCAAAAAGAGCTAAAACATGAAACTAACGTTTCCAAAATGAGCTTAGACATGAAATTAGCGTTTTCGAAAAGAGCTAAAACATGAAATTAGTGTTTCCAAAAAGAGCTAAAACATCAAATTAGCGTTTTCAAAAAGAGCTAGAACACGAAATTAGCGTTTCCAAAAAGAGCTAAAACATCAAATTAGCGTTTTCAAAAAGAGCTAGAACACGAAATTAGCGTTTTCAAAAAGAGCTACAATACGTAATTAGCGTTTTTTAAAAGAGTTAAAACATGAAATTAACGTTTCCAAAAAGAGCTAGAACACGAAATTAGCGTTTTCAAAAAGAGCTAGAACACGAAATTAGCGTTTTCAAAAAGAGCTAAAACATGAAATTAACGCTTTCAAAAAGAGCTAAAAAATAAAAAGTAACTTTCCCAAACGTGCTAATTAGTTTCTCCCTCAAATATTTCCCCGGACGTCATATACGCGAGGAGCCTTGGCAGGGACTTTAGTGCACTTCCCGGCTCTACTTTCCCACTATAGACTTCATCTGTGAATTTCATCTAAAAGTCTCTCTTCTCATATTATCCTCGATAGCTTCATTCTCATCTGAATCTGGATGGAATAGCTTCGTGTAGCGGTATATGGCATCACTCGCTCGCTTTCCGTTCGCTATGTATATGCAATGGAGGGCTGGTGGTGGTGGGAGCAGAAGTAGCACACGGACTGAAAGTGAAGACGAGACGTTGAAAGCTGATAGGAAGTAGTTGAGTAAACATGGGGAAGACTATCCGTAAGATCCTTGTAAAAACGTTATGGTGTACTAGTAATACTATTTATGCATCCCTTTAAGGCTAAGGTATTAACGGTATGCGCTCGCAGGCTGTATAAAGGTACACTCATAAGGGCCTGCCACAAATAACGTCCTTGTAGAAAATGCAATGGGAATTTCATGCATTGTAACCTTCTTAAGCAATTTTGGGACAGTTGCCAATCCAGTTTTTTCATTTTCTAGATTTATACTTTTAGGAAACGCTACTTTTCTGCTTTACAATTTTTTCAAACCATAATTTCCTGACTTACGTTTTTTGCAAATGTATGTTTCCTGATTACCACTGTTTGTAAACTTTAGTTTCTTATTTTATATTTTTGAAAGTGCTAATTTCCTGATTTACACTTTTTGAAAAGGCTGATTTCCAGATTTACACTTTTTTGCAAAGGTTAATTTCCAGATTTACACTTTTTTGCAAAGGTTAATTTTCCGATTTACACTTTTTGGAAACGTTATCTTCCTAATTTACACTTTTTGAAAAGGCTAATTTGCTGAATTACATTTTTTTCAAAGTATAATTTCCTCATTTTAATTTTTAAAAAAGCATATTTTTTCGTTTTAAAAAGACAATTACTACACTGTTTTGAAGTTCTAGAAAAAATTTCCCGTCTTGGTATTTTCCCAAACTCCAGATATACTGATATACTGCTTTTGAAAACGCTGGTTTTTATTGGGTTCTAACTTTTTTGAAACTATTAGTATAATTTTGTAAGCCATCAAAAACACAAATGCCTACCATCCTACTATGAGTAATTCTGTTTGTGAAATCCTTGTGCTGGCCCAAATGGAATGGCGTCATATTTGTGCGGCCCTCAGTCTTCGACCGTGTGAAGGTATGTGTAGACAAAAAGTGGAGTTTTCCAGATATCCTGAGATTTCTTTTATCATATATGGACTCGGAACACGGACCTGAGTTGATATTAACCAACTGAAAGCTGAAAGGAAATAAAGAGACGAAGCGTAGGAGTTGAAGTGAAGCTGAGAGTAAAATAACAAGTTTACCGTTAAAAAAAAGAGAAAGAAAAAAACAGGACAGTGCAGTGTTGAGAGGATCTTAGTTCTCTGTTTCCAATGACGTAATAAACCTAAATTAGACTCGTACAACTTGACAATCTTAGCTGGCTCAGGATGAGTGTGTGTGTGTGTGTGTGTGTGTGTGCGTATTATGTCTAGCACGTTATTAGTAGGACTAAAAAAGAGTGCAAATGAAAAAGAAAAAGCAAACGCCTCCACTACTTTAGCCTTCTTCCTCAGAAAAGAAGAAAAAAGGAATCAAAGAAAGAGTAAAAAGGGCCTACCAGATTTAACATAGTGGGAATAAGGTGTAAAAAATCTGTAAAAATAGGCAAAACTTGATAGTAAAGCTGTAAAAGGTATACAATTCTTAATACATACAATGAACATATAGCCAATTACCTATACCATGAATGGAACCCAGTTTGAAAAGTTACAGAAATGATTTCTAACTTTTGATGACAAAATCCTAACGTCAGAACTACAATGCCCCTTAAAGACGAAGCTAAAGGCCAAGGAAGAGGAATGGGAGAGCAATGGAGGGAGGCGCTGTAAAGTGGGAAAGGGAAAAAGACGGGAAAGCAAGAAAGATTTCCCTCTCATCTCAATGACAATGAGTCTTAGTCAATTTTGAAGGATCCGCATGGGGAGCGTTTACGCGTAGATTCCCGTCTCGTCTCTGTAGACTTGACTTTGACTTTGATATTATGTGCTGACTAATGAAGATGGACGAGGAACACTAAGAGGAATTACGGGAGCTGTCACTTCTTGGATGGCTTTATTAATTGAGTATTCTCATTAATGGTGTAGATGCTCTACAGTTTACGGAGGAATGGCAAAGTAGCTTCCTTCCTAGTTACTTAGCACCAGGCAGAAAATGTTCCTGTTCCCCGAAGAAGCAAAGTGACTGCTATCCAAATTTGGGGGAGGCCTGTAGCCTGTAGCAGGTGTGTACCAGGTGGATACAAAATCGTTTTACCCTTTTTGAGAAGGTGCAAAACGTCCTATTTTCACAAACTACTGAAGCCCTGGCCTTGGTTTGTTTCCTGCCTGGATTGCATCTCTATACATTCTGTATTTGGATTGAGTCATTGTGTCACTCATCCATCCATTATCTCATGTACACAATAATTTTTTGGAGCGATCTTCTAGAAACACAATTGGCCATTAGTTCAGTAGTTATACAAATTGACTACTATTCAACTATTATAATGCCATTATTTTTATTTCTTACGCATGCCAGCATCCAACCACTGTTTATTTGTAATTTTGTAATAATCATTATTGTCTTAACGAGTCCTGGGCTACACATATGTATATACATACTTATTTAATCCAATAATACCATTTATTTACATACCCGACTTAAACCAAGTTCAAGTTTTCACAAAGTGTCGAATGTAAAAAAGATAGTTTTTTTGGAAAGTTTTACAATACAGATAGGTATAGGTATGTAGTATTCTATAAATAGGGGAATTGCATAGCTTTCATAAAGTGCGGATCTCACAATGACATGCATACCTTGAAAAGCGGTGCAACGTTTAAAAAACAGCAGGTTTTTCAAGCCGTTCAAGTA
>JAQFZC010004670.1:0-15632 GCA_034695205.1 Dicyrtoma fusca | reverse complement strand
TCAGATTTCGATTTGCTTCCCTTTTCCAGCTCCTTTTAGTCTTACGCCAGAGCAGTACAGTTGGGATGAGTTGATTCCGAAGGAGAGACTTGCTTCTGGATGGAGCTGGAAGAATGGAGTTTCTTGACGTAGTAGGGGTGCTTCCATATATTACGTCATTATAAACTGTTAACAGCAAAAATCCCATCCTTTCAATGACCATTGTGGTTCTATTTAGCATTAAGACGGAATTTTCTAAAACAGGGCAAAATGTGGCATATAAATTTTTAAAAAAGGCCTATTCAAAAAGTGTAAAACACGTTTTTTTTCTACCATAAAATTGCCTTGAACGTAGCATTGGAGCCCCTCTTTGGGCTTTTGAGTGTATAGCTGGATGGAAATGGATTTGGTGGCTTTGATTTAGCTTGGATTTTGGTTGTGGGAGATGCGTGCGTTTGAATGTGTGGAGGACGGGGCTATCTCTTGGGTGCGATTGGATGGGATTATTCATGTAGGACTCTCGTGTTATAACTCCTCAAATTTCATTCCGCTCTTTCAGTAGAGATTAAATCTTACAGACGTCCACGGAATTCATAATGCACCGTCTGTCTTCTGCCCTTCCTTCCTTCCTTCCTCCCTAGAAGGAGCCACTCACAAATTACCTACACAAAGACTTTGCCCCCGCTAACTAGAGTAACAACCGCTAATATTGTGTACAAACGGTTTTGACTGCTGCCTCCGATGTAATTTATGGACGTCCCCCGCCCCTGTTCCTCCAGAATACATAACCCATGGAAGAGACAATTCTCAACTTGGAAACTGCTTCGAAAACCAAACTAATTCCGAGCAGAGAGCAAAGCAAAGACAAACAAAGGGAGCAAGGAAGGCACCTCCGTATGCATGAGCACATGCCCCAACTAATTACAAGGAAATACAGATACAATAATTATGCATACAATCTTTCACGGCTATGTACATACTTTTAGAATAATTGCCAGAAACAGTCAGAGTGGGCAAAGGAAGCGTGCCTTGCACTTTTCTGTGCATGACGAAGGCAGTTTCAATCGTATGCTTTGAAACGTTCAAACACAATTTAAAATTTTTTTTTAAAGCTGTCAGTGGCATAAATAAAATAGTATCAAAAGAGTGCAAATGCATAGCCGGTTTGACAGTTTCAAAAAAGGGTAACACTTTTGGAGCATTTTAAAAGAGTGCAAATAGCGCTTTTCAAGGTTTGAAAAAAGTACAAACTACCCTCCTGGGGGGTTTCAAAAGATCGCAATCAGCCAGTTTGGTAGTTTCAAAAAGGTGTAATTATCATTTTTTGGAGTTTCAAAAGATAGTAAATAGAGGTTTACATAGCAATTTCAAAACTGTGCAAATAACGCTTTTCGGGATTTTTGAATGAGTACAAAGAGCGCTTCTAGCAGTTTCAAAAGAGTGTACGCCGTACATTTTGTCCTTTAAAAAAGTTAGAAACATAGTTTTACCTGATTAGAAAGTGCAAATAACAGTTTTACCTAGTTAAAATGAAAGTAAATTCAATGTTTTTACCGCTAGAAAGCATTGGGCAATTCTTTTCTGAATAAAATGTATAATAGCTTTTCACATTTTCTAAGTACAGTATAATGTACAAGTTTTTAGCTTTCGAGTCATAATTTAGATTCTCAGATGTGTCGTTTTGCATCTCTGTCTCTTGGAAAGCATTTATCCCAGGGAAAGAGCATTGGAGAAGTTCATACAGAGATAATTTGTCAGAGAAATTCCGAAAGGGTACTTTATGTGGCTCTTTGTCGTGCCTTTGAACGTCCGCGTGTGTGGTGGCGGTGGGTAAATGGACGGATAAATGGTGGGTGGGGAATGGAGGAACGGCAGTGGCACTTGTACTGGAACTGAAGCTGGGATTTCTGAATACACTTTTAATATTCATGAGTCGTAGTGGATCCGTCGCTATTTCTGCTCCTTATTTCCTTCTGTATTTATTATGCACACTCCAGTAACACATGCTGTATAGAGCACGGAGCCCAGCATATTTTCGAGCATAACCGCAAATTCCGCTGGTCTCAAGGGCTTTGCAAATCGTACGTCATACGAAAATTACCCTCAAAATAAGTTTTTCTAACAAGGCTCAATTATGCCTTCCAACGCTTTGAAAACTAGATTAAGTTGTAACTACTTTTACAAGTGGCTGTTATCATAATATGCATCATAATATATGCGTCTTTTCAAAAGTCACAAAATGTAATACGTGATTTCAAATGTATGTAGCAGATCAAGAAATCGATCTTATCAAAAATTGCCATCCATTGCATTAGCAAGCTTTTGAAAGAAGCAAAACCTGGTAACTGCCTTTTCAACAATTAGCCAAGCATTGTATTTACACTTTTTTGAAAGCAGTAAAACCAGATTTTAATATTTTAATGTTTTCAAAAGTAGCTAATAATTGTATTTACACGTTTTTGAAACAAGCGCAATCTGCTATAACCCATTCAAATGTAGCAAAAAGTGGTATTTGCTCTTTTCAAAAGTAACAAAAAGTGGTATTTGCTCTTTTTAAAAGTAGCAAAAAGTGGTATTTGCTCTTTTCAAAAGTAACAAAAAGTGGTATTTGCTCTTTTTAAAAGTAGCAAAAAGTGGTATTTGCTCTTTTCAAAAGTAGCAAAAAATGGTATTTGTTCTTTTCAAAAGTATCAAAAAGTGGTATTTACTCGTTTCAAAAGAAGCTAAATCACGAACTTAGATCTTTTGAAAACGGACACGCTGTAATTTTTCATGTACTTTCAAAAGGTGCAAGGAAAACGAAGCTTGGGTTCGAAATGTGTAAAGTGCAAAAGCAGTAAAAGAAGTAATCAAGAATAATTGCTTGAAATGCGTGTAAAACGAGATATTTAAACGATTTAAAGGGCTCAACGCATCTTTACACATTCCAAAAAATTACGTTCTCGTAATAAGTAGACAGTCCCTCTACCGGATGAGTGCCATTGCCTTTCCTTCGGTGGTGATGGTGGTGGTGGTGGTGGTACTCGTATGTGTGAGTGGGAGAGTGTGTTTTTTTGGATTTTGAAGGAGGGAGCGATAAAATGGCCCATGAAATATCGGCATCGGCATTTGAATATTTTTACTATTTCCCCCGCAGAACCCGAAAATACAAAGTCTTGGAGCGAAAGCGAAACAATGCAATGGCAATGTAGGACCCAGTATGCACATAGTGGTGAGAGTGGGAAATGAGAAATCCGAATATGAATGTATAAACAAACGAAAAAAGGAAACGTTTCTACGCTTTCAAGACTCACGCTTGGGAAGATAAAAGGCAGAGAGAGAGAGAGAGAACACACTGCCAATGGGAATGCACACATTTCTCTTTTTTTCCAACATTTTTATATATTTTTACGCTCTGCGTCCATTCCCCATTAGTCCTGTGTGCACACAGTTTGGCATGGCTAAGTAAGTAGCGTAAGTAATTCTCTTTCCTCATGCAAGCTACGAATTAATAAAAATGTTCTCTCCCACTTACGCGTCCACTCGATACGCTCCCATTTCCACAACCGAAACACACCACTTCTACCCGCCACGCAGTCCAACTCTCCAAACATGCTCAGAGCCTTCCAAATATCACACTGTTATTAAAAGTTCAATATTTTACACAAAAGCAACTTTACTGGGTAGCTGTACAACATTTGAAGGTTTTTTAAAAAGTGTCAATTTCATGTTTTACACCCTTTTGAGACGTTAATGTGCTTTGCCGTTTTAGAAATGCATTGGTATTACCAGCTATTTAATTTGATCTTTTTACTTTTTCAATAGGCTAATACCAAGCTTTGCCTTTTTGAAAAGTGGTGATTGTGTTGTTTTGTCTTTTTTTGAAACGCATCCGTACAGTAGTTTACACTTTTTAAAAGGGTTAATTCTACTATTTGCCTTGATTGAACAGTTTCCATATCACGTTTTGCACCTTTTTTCTGAAGTTAATATCGTGATTTGCCTTTTTGAAAAGTATCCATATAATTCTGAATAGGTACATTGTTGAAAGTGTAATACCGCGTTTTGCTTCGTGGTTAAAAGTAGGTACTTGAAGTTTTCACGATTTTGAAAGAAAAAACGACCTGTTCACAACCCAATTCCCTTCGTCATATTTGAAAGTCTCCTAAATTGACAGTATATTAATAGAGCGCGGGACGAACCGCCTGTATAGACGTACATATATGCACACTACAAGGTGCCATTAAACTACCGCACGATCCGCCTTATTATTACACATTCGATCACCGGTACCTGTGCATTGCAAAGACCATTCCCTCCTATGTACATAGATCTTACCCAGAGACCTAAGAAGCAAAATGAAAAAGCCTGAAATCTATGCAATTTAAAAAAACAATTTCACTCTAATCATGAATAAAGCAAAACTTGTAACTAACACAATGTTTCTCTTTCTTTTTTCATGTACGGATCGATGCTCTTTGGCCACATAAAACAGGTATGTACAAATTCTTACGATAAATTCTTTTCTTTTTTCTATTTATAAACGCAAACACAATTGTATTGCACCAACTAATTCATTCATGGCTGAAGCGGTTAAGCCACCATGCATCGGTATGTCACAAATGCCAAGCCAGGTTTTTAGCGGTACGAAAGAAGGGCTATAGCTATATCTCTACATATATAGCCACGTGTAGTGCGTCATGCTTTACTGCCATGTCGTTTTTCTGTCTTTCCTATAATCGAGTTTGCACATTGAATTAGTCTTTGAATTGAATTAGCTTTGTTAGGGTTGCTATTGAATCAGCTCTGGTCATTCCATTCCATTCCATTCTATTTCTTCCATTGGCATTCCATTGAACGTGTAACCGAAATAAAAAGTAAATCGGATAATTCAGGAATGAAATGGAAAATGAAGGGAAACCACAGCGGAAATGTGGAATATTTTATGTGAGTAGTAAAGAGAGAGAGAGAGAGAGAGTTTTTTTGAGGGGGGCGTTCCGTACATTCGACATTCGGCAGGGATTCTTACGTCATTCAAAATGAGCCTGTTCCTCATTATAATTTGAAAATATAAATTCCTTCCCTTCATTATTTATGCGAGGCACATTGTTTATATTATTTCTGTGTCCAAGAGCTCAAAAACTTTGGGAAGGTGGCTTAATGTAAACATGGAAAACATGAGAGGTATTTATTTCCATCATAAATACCCTCTGCAATCGTCCAGTCTCCTTCCATACAGCCTTCTTCCCTTTTCCCTCAACTCAGAATCAGATTTTGTATAATACGAGGACGGCAGTAGTAGTGTGGGTAATGTAATGTATGCATGGAGTGGCCAAGGATATTTCATGGATGGAAAGAGGGAAAGAGGGAAAGACGGATGTAATTACCCAGCAAATAACAAAATACGAAATAAAAGTAAACGAGAGAAAAATTTGATTGTCGACGACGAAGCGATTGTGTGAGTTTCAAGAAATTCAAGTTGAGTGGAGTATAATCTGCGAGTCAATTATTCATGAGTTCATTTCTTCCGTCGGACGTACAGACGTTGTACTCTGTCTCTTCTCACACTCAGCACACTGTATCAGTGAGTCGTCTAAACTAGGTCCGTCAAATAAGGGCTCTTTCGTTTATTACATCAGTTGGTTTGGTTTGGAAAACGGCTAAACCACTTTAATTTCACTTTCAACTTTACTATATTAGAGTTTACAAAAAGAATCAACGATTATCTTCTATTTCATTCCCGTAAACAGTGTTATATTTTATTATTGGACGTTTCTTAAAAAGTCCAAAATGTTAAAAATACATTCCCCAAAAGTGTAAAATATGAAACTAAAAGCTTGGTAGTAGGCTGAGATGTTTTTGCATTAAAAAAAAGTGCAAAATATGGTACTACACTTTCTAAAACGATTAAAATTCCGCTAAGTACACTTTCAAACAGATTTAAACAATATTTTGGCGTTTAAAAAAATACCACGTCTCCAAAATGTGCTATATTTCCTGTTTTTGAAAGTGTAAAACATGAAAGCAGTCTTTTAAGAGAAATCTAAGCTAAACTACAATAACGGCGTTTTAAAAAAAAGTCGCTGCATTCTATTTTTGGATCAACTAGAAAAATGGCATAACTAACAATAATCTTGTTAAAACTTCCGATCAAAGCAGTGCTGCCGTTCTGTAACGACATAATAATAGAGAGGCCCCTTAGTAAGCCTTCCTATAGGATAGCTATATAGCACTCTTGGGTATATCTGTACATGGGGCCGAAATACAAGAAGCCTATAATCAATAATGTGGAAATGAAAATGCCATGAATTTTCGTGAAGGCAGCACTCGAGAGAGAGAGAGACAATAAAATAAACGCTATATGAAGCACTATATAGTCGCTATAAGCATATAGCTATGTATATAGCCAAATAGCTATACTCCCTTCAGGTGTGTAATTATACTAAAACAAGCCGCTTTGTCCTGGCTTAGAGCCTTTTGCTTGGCTGGTCTCGGTTACGTGTGAGACTGGGAGCATTTCTCTGTAAAATTCAGGGAATAATAATTGTTCTTGTATTTTTTTTTCAAGACTTGGAAAGTAAGTTGAAGTTGTTGTAGTTTTTCGAATCAGAATGAGCAGCACGACACAAGTAGGTTAGCCAGCATTTAAGCTCCAGAGTGTGTGTGTGTGTGTGTGTGTGTGTTTGTACAGACTGGAGACACACGAGAGCATGGAACATGAAAAAGTGTGTAATTATGCATGGACTTGGGATTTGGAATGAAATGGACGTAAAGACTAAAAGCTACATACGGAGGAACATGTGACCATGCATAATGAATTAATGCTCCCAAAAGATTCCCACTTAAAACGGCCCAACCAGCCAACCAACCAGCAACAGCACCTACACACCTACCTATGCACACACACACACGAAGCTCCTTTAAAAAGCAAAGTCTGGGCTTTACTTTTATTTTCATGTCCTTTCTTGTACTTCTTTTCTGCCATTGCTTCTGTTCCTTTTAGACATTATTTCATTTCGTTAATATTCTGCTGGGTCGCCAGGAGGTGTTCCTATTCTTTACTGTCTGTACCATTTACTCCGTGCTTGCTTTTATGGAGTTTGCAAATAGAACTTCGAACGAAATTTAACTTTGGGAAAGCATTTCACTGTTCTGAGGGAAATGACACATTTTGAACTTCATTTGAAAACGGGCACAATCTGAAAGCTTCTCTTGTTGGCACTTCCAAAATACCTACTTTTTAAGTAGAAGTTTGGTTTTTCCATAAGGGTAAGACATGAAGCTGGCCACCATTTTTTAAATACCGATAAAGCCAAGAAATGCACCTTTCTAAAAAGTGTTTATAAATATAAATGACATTCTTAAACAGCCCAAACATAATAAATAGACTTTTCGAAAAGGGTATTGACCTCTGTAGAAAATGCAAAAACAAAAAATTGCCTTTTTTAAATGGAGTAAAACGGGAAATTGTATTCTTTTTAAGTGTCAAATAAAGAAATATGATTTTTAAAAGATGTAAATTAGACTGTATTGACCTATTTGGAAAGTGTGAAAGGGCGCTATTGACCTTTTGAAAAAGTTTAAAACCAAGAAATACACTTTTTAAAAAGTGCAAAACGTAGTATGGACATTTTCAGAAAGATTAAAAACTTGAAATTACGCTTTTTTACAAGGTATAAAACAGGGGTTTTACGTTTACATGCTTTTTTATTATGATATTTGTCAGGCCCTAGTCTCAGTAAGCTCGCCCTGGCTTCTAAATACATTTCCTTTGAAGGTTTGTCTGTAGACGATTGTTGGAAGCAGAACTGGGGGAATCGGGAAATGTACAGCACTGCCTCTGCTGGAGCTTGTAACTCGTTAATTCACTCAATACACTTAATAAGTGCATATAAAGGTAGCTTCCTGTCTACCTACGTGTGTCGGCTACAAACGTGTTTCTGTGGCGTAAAGCTCGTGGCCGTCTGTCCCTGCCGTACAGAGGAGCATTTGAAAGGAAGAAAGAGCGAGTGGAAATGGCATTCGTGGAATTAAAGAGAAGGATGGAAAGTTAGTTATTTTTACCGCACATCACACGCAACTCAAAATGTAAAAAGAAGGACGACTCAAAGCGAAAACTCAAAACGAAATACGAAATACGAACACACATCCGACTCGAGACTAACACGGCGAATGCGAATGAAAGAAATGAAAACGAAAGAAGGATCAGACGGAGATGTACTACGGCCACGTTTACCATTTCATATGTATTTATGCACAAACAGCTTATTTTGGGGAAAGGGACAAAGTGACCCTTTTCACTCATTACTACTACATTGCAAGCAAAACATTTTAAAGCAAGCAAACAAAATATATTTTCATATTTTTAAAACACATATCTATCATACATACAGTAAGCTCTTTTTGAAAGGTTCGAATTACGCAAATTCAAATTCGCGTGCCTGTAAAAACACGTAAATTGGCAAAGCTAAGCGTTTTGAAAAGTTGCAAACTATTGGATTTACATTCGTTCAAAAAGTAAAAATCTCTCTATTACTAGTTTTTGAAACGCTGCAGACTTTCGTTTTTAATCTTTTTGAAAATATGTAAAAGTTCATATTTACATGCTTTCTAAAAGGTACAAGAAGGACATTAGATACGTTTTGAAAAAGTGCAAACTGTCCTATTCATATCTTTTTTAAAAGCCACAAAATATCCTACCTGCATATTACGCTTTCAAAAAGTTGCAAAATGTCGAATCAGCATGCTTTTGAAAACGTGCAAACTGGTGTATTCTGTTTCGTATACTGAGTTGAGTCCGTTGGACTATCCTCATTGGAGGAAAGTGATGACCTTGTTTTTATTAAAGTTCGTCTTTCTCTTTTAGAATGTTTGGAAACATCATCCGAAATATATTTATCAAAAACTTGTACATAAATCGTTATATTTAGTGCTACTATCTAATTTTTAGTTAAGCTCAAGGCTGGTCTTGTAGTAATGACTGTAAATGTATGTAGGTATCGTACATGTGTCATTTTGTTTCTTCCTGTTGAAAGCTGTAGGGCAGGTACTTGGCTCGGCAGGGCTTGTAGTTGTACACCTAGTTATGTGCGCTAGTTATTAAAGAGCGGATATTACATGAAACCATTTTTCATTGCTCAAAGGGAAGATATCCATTTCGTCTCTCGCCTTTCCTCCACCACTGCACTACCAGAGTCCATGGGAGAACTTGCCTCCTTTTTTACTTTGAAAGGGAAATGGAGAGGGAAAAAGACGCTGCTGCGGAGAAGCAGCCCGAATTTTGAAAGTGAAGCCTGGTTTACACTACACTACACTACTTTGTGCATTTAACTATAAATACTCGTACATTTAATTTCTTTGGGCCGTTCCTGCATAAATACTCCCTCCGCCGATACGACACCACTCTCAACCCTATATGCCACTACATAATACAGAAAATAATCCACATGAAGTACGGGCAAAACACATGGAAAGGGAATCGAAAAATAAAAAAAAAGAGCACACCAGCCACCATAACCGTAGCACCAGCCGGTGTTTTAAATTACACTGCACGATTACTGGGACGTGAGTAATATCCTTTCCTTCTCCTTTCACTATTTCAAGACTTGAAACCAACCTTGAGAGCCTTACTAGTTAGAAAAATAGTCCTGGAAAAACACCCGTGTGTCTATGTATGCAGGAGGCGGAGGGATATATCTATCGCTATAGGCAGAGGCAGTGGGCATATAGCCAGTCACTCCAAACCGTATACACTTCCCACTCGTCTGAATATTAAACGTGTAATTATGAAGCCACATTTCTCCTTTTTACGTCCCTACTTACACTCACACACATTACACTCCACCAACGGCCATTTACCCACCATTACCTACCACCACTCCACACACTCCCAATACAACAGCCACTTGTCTCCATAAATACCAGACGAGCCATTTTTCTTCAACTACAAACTACAAGCCATGGACTGACGATAGACTAGCACACCCGACAGTAGAAATATGCAACACATACGTCAAACGGGGACACTGCCTGCCCTCAAAGGCAGACCTAAGCATAGTAAGCATAGTGGCTTTCCAAAGACGTGCACATTTTTTAAATTTGAGTCATTTGACATGATGTACTTGATCTATTTGGAAACTAGGACACCAGGGAAAGAATGCTTTTATGCTTTACAGAAGTGCCTAATAAACAATTTTGATTATTCAAAACGACCAAAACTAGTAAATAACGTTTTCAACAACATTCAAAGCTAAGAACTAACATTTTGAAAAAGGTCAACACTAGAAATCAATATTTTAGAAAACATTCAAAACTAGGCAGTAATTATTTTTAAAAAGGTCAGAATAGGGAACTAACACTTACAAAAAAGACAGCTAGAAATAAACATTTTCAGAAACATTCAAAAATAATAACTAACACTTTAAAAAAAGTCAAAACAGGAAATTAACACTTTTAAAAAGGTCAAGCCTAGAAATTGCCATATTCAATCTAGATTTATTACCGTTTCAAAATGAAGCCATTTTACACAGTTTTTTAAAACGCGTTTCTACAACTGTGGGTTTTTTAAAACGTATTTTTAGGTGTTTTAAGTCTTTTGAAAGAGGGCATTTGTGACATTTTGTACTTCTTAAAAACTGAGCCTACAAAGATGTTTACAAGTATTACACTACTCCTGCATTTGTTTCCTTATGACACAGGTTTTGTAAACTCTTGTACAAATACCAACACAAATGGGGGTGAAAAATAAGAAGCTACATATATGTATAAATAAGAATAAGATGCACTGGCTTTGCTCTGTACAAGAAATTTTCGAAGAAACACAGAAGTTGTATAAAGCTTTGGAAAATGTTGAAAAATAGGACCGTAGTGTTACTTTATCTATCGCTCAACGCTTCTATGCGCTGGCTAAGCAGACCAGATAGTTGATTCGGATAGCACAGCAATTTCTTGGCTTACAAGACAAGAAGAATGTTTAGTGTCTTTAGGAAGAATGGATTAGCGAAGGAAATAAAATGAAATGAAAACTGACGAGTGAGTACTAGACATGATATTATTATGATATGATGATAATGACGGCAATTCAAGTTCCAATTCCAGTCACATGACTACCTCATTATGTGTCTGTGTCTGTGGTGCATCAGGTGATCCCTATGGGTATATATAGGCAAGCTATATAGCTATAGAAGTATATAGCGAACATACAAAGTAGGTAGTTGGTTATGTTCTGGTGTCTAATGGTCGGTTGTACTTGTAGTTTCCTATCAACTTGTTCATCTCCTTTTGGTTCTTCTGGGAGATACGGTGTGATAGGAGGATCTTCCTGAGCCGGTTTCCTTCTTTCGCTTTTGAGTTCCATGTACATATGATTATGTGAATGAGTAAAAACACGTTGTCGACAGAGGACGATTACTTCGTCTCGTCCGCTGACTTTGTGTGGTGTTGGCCGTTGTTTCTGAGTTGTTCTCCTTGCGATTACCGATAGAACTTTATGGTAATTCCGTGGAAGCGATATGAGACCATATTATGTGATGGCGAGGGCGATCGAGGGAACATGAGTCATGCAGTCCAGTGGCGTACGTGGGCTCTCGCTCCCACAGGGTGGCCAAGCTCCATTTTCTTCTCGAGTTACAAAATGCACTTTCACATTTCTAGCCCTTTTTTACCTTTGTTGCCAGCTTGCCAGTTTGTGTCGTACTTTTTTGAAGTTATGGACCTAACTAACATCGAGGTTAACACAGGTGAATTTAAAAAGTAGGGTTTTAATGAATTTCGCCAATTTTGAAAGCACGCTACATTTTTGAAACAAAATATTTTGAAATGTGGAATTTTGAAACAGGCAAAGTTTGAAAATTATAGGGTTTTGGGTGTATTTTACGAAAGAAAGTAAATTTTTAAAACTGCCTGTGATAAGTAGAAAACCAACTAATTTGTAACTTTTGAAAAGACGATTTTGAAAATAGGCGCGTTGAAAAGTATTTCTTTTAAAAATTTGACCAATTTTGAAAGTGTATTTTTGAAATTTGCGCTTTGGAAAAGTAGGTTTCTATTTAATAACTTTGCAGTTTTGAAAGCTGATATTTAAAGGAATGACTAAATTTGACACTGAATTTTGAGAATGTCTTACTTTACGTTTGCGTTTTAAAAAATGTTGCCTTTCAAAAGCAGAGCTTAAAAGAATTCACCAGTTTTGAAAAAAGTGTTTTATTTTTTTAAAAGTAAAAGCCTACGCCTATGTATCTCTCGCTCCATACTCTACTGCTGCCTTGCCATTGATTCCCTGCAATCCATCCATCCATCTCCCAACTACTCAGATAATCTCTGGCTGTGTCCAGGTTATTTACTTGACTCTGCTGGTTCCTGGGCTGGTGGATGATAAGTAGTAATCAGAGATAATAACCCGAATTTGTTCCGACTCACCGTACTATACTTTGGCATCTCAACTATTGTTTATCACTCACTCCACGGACAGACTTGCTATCGAATCAAATCTACAGCATCGTCAATCGAGATCCAACACATTGATTACTGTCAGACTGGCAGGCAGGCAGGTAGAGAGACGGACACACGAGACAGGTACAACTTGTACCACTCGGATAATTACAATGCAATGATGGAGATACTGGATACGATACATTATCTCCAGTCAAACCAACCATAACCATAGCGATAAATGGGCCTATACACAGCTATACCTATAGCCATCCACTCTCCATACATGCAGGCTCTCGCTATAGCCATCATTAATTTTCATAGGAACTCAAAGACAGAGTCAATTTCATTAGGACTTGTATTTCAACTGAATTCACAGAGTTTCCTCGACTCTTCCACAAGGACAATTCCGAGGATGGAGAGAGAGAGAGAGATGTAGCTATAGGACTTTAATTAACATGTTAAAGTGGGCCCTGAATCTATGGCTCTGGCAATGGCACTGGCACGGGAGCTGACTTTCCTTTGAGACGAGGACAAAGGGAAGGGTAGATAGGAGCTTTGTACGGCTCTCGGGAAAGAGTTACTACTTCACTTCACTGTTTCAAGTTCTACTACTGCTGCTGGGGAGAACTGTCGACTCTGAGGTCTCGTCTCAAGAGGTCCACTTGGACCAAATAAAATAAAATCTAGAGGTGCAGAGCTACACACAAAGTTGTATAAAAATAGGGGGGAAAGGCTTATCCTTAGAGCCATATGAATGCAGACAAAACTTAAGTTGGAGGCAGGCATTTATGATGTTGTATGTACAATGGGCAATAACCCACCCTTGTAGTGACACTCAAAACAACATTCTGAATCTCAAAAATGTAACATTGTATCCGGTTCTGGCAGGGCTCTGTTAGAAACAAAACAAACTTTCATTGGAAACATTCATGAAGTGTTAATACCCAGTTTTTCTCTGTTCAAAATGTAAATATAGAGTTTTACACATTTATAAAAAAGAAGTGATTCCACCATCACATCGTCTTTAAAAATTACATTGATATTCCACTTTGGACTTTTATGAGATTTGATGATTCAGTGTTTTGCTCTTTTTGAATGTAAATACCATATTTTGCACTTTCTTGAAGCATATAGCTACAGTGTTTTGCACACTATTTTTGAAAGTGCAGTTATAAGCTTACTGTTTTAGAAAGAAAGGTAGTATCGTGTTTTGCACTTTTTGGAGATGTAGTTAGTATTTTTGTGTTCCTTTTAAAGGTGGAAATATGCGGTATTGCAACCTTTTGAAAATGTAGTAATAGCACTGCTGCCTTTATAAAGAAGCGTAGTTTCCCATTTTGCACTTCGTGAGGAAGCAATTACAATATGTGGCTCCTTTTAAGGGTGGAATAAGTGGCTTTTGCACTTTTTAGAAAACGTAGTAATGGCACTACTACTGCCTTTACAGCAACGCCTAATATCACATTTTTGCATTCTGTACTTTTTAAAGACGCTATCACATCGCTTTCTCTTATATTTGAATATTTGAATTACGATGTACCTCCAGAATATTAATATTTTTCAAATTTTGTAGCTTAAACTCCATGGTAATATTTGCAAGGCTCGTCGTCCAATGCGTCCCCAAAAGTATATTATAATTATATGTAGCTGTCTACAACCGCTAAGGAAGAGTATGAACTGTACGAACCTACTTTACTGCACTTGTTCCTTCAATCTAGAGATATATGTATAATTGAAGTTGTAGTTGTCCTTGTGGTTGAGAAAACGTGAACCTTTAGTCCCGTTCACGAAAAAACTAAAAAAAACAAGAAAGAAAGTGAAGCAGAAATAAATATATGGAGTGAAAGTCTGCCTATAGCCTACACTATATACCCTGCTGTACCTATAGACACTATTTGCCATGTAGCTACATGTGCATGCACTCTTCTTCTTTACGCTGTTCTGCGCTCGGAGAAAAGGAAGGAAACTTGTTTGAATTGAATTGAATTCGTTAATGATGTCACTCATCGCAGTGGATTGGATTGGATCCCATTCCACATAGGATATATCACTCTATAGCTATATATCTCTGGCATATATCTATGCCTATACATAGGCATATCTCTATGCACATGGAGCATGTACAACTCCTTTCTTTCACTCTCCAAACATTTTGTATTTTATTTTCTCTCATCTTTTTTTCCTCCTTTTGCCTTTCTTTCTTCCCTTTTCTTCCCTTTCTTTCTCTCTCCTACTCCTTTTGAGAGCCTTGGGATTGGGATTGGAATTGGAATTGGGCTCCTTGGATTTTTGGTTTCGTTTGGTTTAGTAGAAAAAGTTTTTTTTTGGGTGGGTGAGTTGATTTTGGTTTTGGTATTTTTTTTCTTCTCTCTCTCTCTCTCGAGCTTCTTCTACGTCTTCTCCTGCTTCTTCCTGGTGACTTGGTTAGTTGAAGTTAAGGTCTTAATTTGGGTTCAGGGATGCATGGGGAACAGAAGCAAACTAAACTCAACCAAACTTGGGGGAAAAGGAAAGCAAAGCAGAGATTTTTTTTCCTGGGCTTTCTCCGTCTGCTTTCTGTAGAGTCGACTTTTCTTCGACTTTTCCATGTTTCTCTCCGTTTTGACTTAAACTTAGCGCTAGTTTTGGTCTGGATTTTGATTTTGGTTTTAGCCTCGGATCTGATCTGCTCGATTGCCAAAGTGGACTGTTTCACTAGTTACTGTCACATCGCTAGTTTTTACTTTTATTTCCCAGTACAGTCTCTCTGTGTGTGTTTGCTCCATTACTTGTCGTTCCCGGCTTTCAAAGCTTTTTCTTTGGGGCTCTTTATTTCAAAGAAGGAGATTTACAAGGGGCGAGAGTGGAGGTTGGATAGTACATTCATTTGGAAAATGAGCTCTTGGCATTCTTATTATTTTGTGTCAACGTACGTAACGATTTAGTAATGATTTTCAAAAACGAACATGTCAAAATCAGCGGGAGCCGCCCTATTCGCCAACTGACGACTCGCCGACCGGACAACTTGCCGACTAGACAAGTCGCCTACTTACAATCTTGCCAACCGGACAAGTGGCCTACTTACAAACTTGCCAACTGGACAAGTGGCCTACTTACAAACTTGCCAACTGGACAAGTCGACTACTTACAAACTTGCCAACTGGACAAATCGACTATTTATTAACTTGCCTAGAAGGCTTGCCAATACCTACAATTTTAAAATAACCACAAAACCGATACCGAAGACTAAAATACCGAAAGAT
>JAQFZC010004669.1:0-15633 GCA_034695205.1 Dicyrtoma fusca | reverse complement strand
CGTATCCTTTAATTAATATTGAAAATGATAAATTGCTATCGATTTAATTAATGCCTGGTAATTTTACCAATCTTAGTCCTGTTGGTGATTGTACTGGGTATCTATTTCTTTTAAAGGTCCACAACATTTTCGATTTGCACAATGACAATTTATGGAACCAAATTTACTTCGTTTTGAAATTCCAAATAAACATCCTTCAAAGTGAATACATATTGGGCTTATCGCTCTGACTTGTGAATATTTTAGCCATTTTTAAGTTCATGTGAAATTTAAAATTGAAAAATGGACAAGAAACCAATTTACCGTTCAATGCATTTGGTATGGTCTAAAATATTCAAAATCGTCATACTAAAGTTAGAATCATTATGAATAGCAACAGTAATTGCTCTGCTGTCATCTCCTTGAGTAGGCAAATTGGTTAGTAGCCGAGTTGTGTAGTAGGCAAGTTAGTTAGTAGTCGACTTGTCCAGTTGTCAAGTTCTTAAGTAGTCCAGTTGTCTAGTCGGCAAGTTGGTAAGTAGTCGACTTGTCTAGTTGGCAAGTTTGAAGTAGGCAAGTTGGTCGGTTGGCAAGATTAAAGTAGGCGAGCTGGCGGTAGGCGAGTAGGCCGTCGGCGAATCGTCAGTAGGCGAGTAGTCCGCAACCCGCAGCCTACTCACAGTTCAACTTAAGATGAGCTTACTCTATTTCCTCGTGGATAAATAATCTATCGCACTAATTAAAACGATGCAATGTCATCTGCTGGATACCTATCTGCCTTATAAGAGTAACTCATAAAAATATCTACCTCGTGACAATACCTGGCAGGAAGCACGGGATTGTCGCCTGTATGTTAATCTTGAATTGAAATTAAATACTGATAAAAGTTTAGGTGGAGGTCTGCATGTGGATAGCGTCCTTATTATCACAGCAACCCCACAACAGTGAAGTAAAGCTTTCACAATCACAAAGTGTACTTACCTTCGCCAAAAACCAACAAGTTTGAAATTCATTAAATTACATATTGTGATATTATTTAGCCTTATCTACTGATTTATTCATGTGAAAAGCAGTGTAGTTATGAAGGTAGAGAAGTAATCTTAGTCACTGTATTTATAATGCATAATATTTATTATGTTCGCGTCGGCTTAGGATTTAAAGGGATTTCCAATTCCTGTAGCCATGGTCATGGCCATTTTTATCAGAGTCATACTTGTAAACCAGCCAGCTCGCCAGACAATAATATCCAGTTCCAGCCAAATCAAAAAGCCAGGCATATTATATTTATTTCTGTTGGACTCACTGTAGCACATATCCTGTAGCTTCGTACTAAAATATTTACAAAAGCAACCATTTATTGTTTTGTGTTACTGAAATATGTTCATGGGGAAACCAGAGTATACAGTAGAATCATCAGTTTCTTAGTAGAGACAGCCAGACAGCAGATAAAGGTATTGTTATCAGGATTTTGGATGTAAATAGAAGACGAAGTCAACAATAGAAATAGTGCTGAATTTAGGCTGTATTTTGTTTTAAAGAGACTTACAAAACTATAATAACTAATAGGTACTACAGACACTTCGGCGTACATTCAATGACTAGCAAGAAAAGCCAGTCTCAGTTAGGATTTCAGTTGACTTCAATTTGGGTTCACATAAAAAAGGCTGTGATACAAGTTACAGCTCCAACGTTACCCCACACATAATTACTAACTCTGAAGATTGACCAAAGTGACATTTGCTATTTAGTGTATATCTTTTTGAACAAGGAAGCCATCAGTAGTGCAAACTGGACGACCAAGTACGAAGAGGAATTACATTTACTTTTGTTTGAAGGCCATATGGTATGGTCACGGCGGCTAATACTGTTTCAAATACTGTAACATCCGAGCAGAAATCATGTCCAACGACACGTTACTAGAAAATTTGGTGAAAGAAAATGTTAAAATGTCACCTATGGAAAGTAAGGAATCAGAAAAAAATAAAATAAAAACAACTAACTTGCTTGTGCGGCCTCGATCCGTTCTGAAACAACAAAATAAATCATTATATACATGTTTTTATTAATTGTTAACTCTTTTATTCATTCCCTACAGTTTGGGGCTATGGATTTCTTTTTGTGACATTGATCAATATGTCATCTGTTATGGGAATCGTATTCTTTCCACTGATGAATAAAAAAGTGTATGCAACTGTAATGAGAATTATGATTGGATTAGCAATTGGATCTCTAAGCGGATCGGCCTTGTTTCATCTAATTCCTAAAGTGAGTTTACGTTTTTGCAGAGCATAATACAATAAATAGATTTTAAAGATCAAAGTTTGAATACGTACTTTTGGATTAAATAGTGTGATCAAAATTGGAACCAATTTGATTTTCCAGGCACTAAAATTGAACGAAGACAGCTTAAATACGTTGGCCTTTGTCTGGATGAGTATCTGGGTTGTGATGCTCCTTGAGTGTTCCATGAAAATTGGACTAAAGGTACTTGAATACATATGAATTAACTGATAGCTTTGAAATTAGACACTACAAGATTACAAACTGCAATAATAATTTATTATTAAAACTACGCACTGTTGATCACTTTAATCAATAATCAAAGCTTAATTTCGCAGTCCAGACAGAAGTCTAAAGAAAAGGGTGATACCGTGAGTGGCATCTCACGTGAATTTAGCAGTCTCCAAGTAAACAATTCTAGTCGTCACCATCAATCAATAACCCCAACCGAATATGATGATATTGATTTACGAGAGGAATTAGCTAATGGAAACGTTATTTACTCGGACTCTCTTAAATCAAGGAAAATGAGCGATGAAAATATTAGGGGTAGCAATTCTCTTGTTGTAAGTGACTTTGAGAAGATTTAATCGATTTGATATTTAGCCGTTATAATAATGTTTTTGATGCCTGCCAGTTCAATTGTACTGAATTTATATTCTTGGATCATCAATTTAATCAAATTAAGTAATATAATAATAAACATTTTAAATTCACGTTGTCTAGAATCAGCTACCAGTTTACCACAGCACTTTTAGCCTGAACAAGCGTGCAGTGGAGTCACTAGGAAAGGAGGACCGAACGTCAGAAAGTGAAGATCCCAAAGCTATTAAAACAGTTGCTTGGGTAATAATATTTGGAGATGCTCTGCATAATTTCATCGACGGTGTCTCCATTGGAGCAGCATTCTCAACTAGTTTTACAACGGGGACAGTTATTTGCTTAGCAATTTTTTGTGAGGAATTCCCTCATGAATTAGGTAATCGTCATTAACATCATTACTATATCTTAAATACTTAAATAAACCTTCCTTAAGAGAAATATAATATTGCTTGTTGTTATGATTTTATTTATATTGTCAGGGGACTTTGCTATTTTAATAAACTCGGGCTTAACCGTTAAAAAGGCATTACTTTTCAACTTCATGTCAGCTCTGACGTGTTACTTAGGACTTATTCTAGGAATTATGCTGGGTGAAGAATTTGGCTGGTCCTACTACATTTTTGGTGTAGCTGCTGGAATATTTTTATATGTCGCTTTAGGAGATATGGTAAGGTTTAGTTTAATAGCAATGCGAGAGAGAAAGACGAACTTTGTTATCTAAAATAAAGATGAAACTCTCCTTTGTGGATAGCCCAACGCAACGGACTCAATATACGTTACAGAATTTTGCTAGATGTGGATTATTTATTTTGTATAAAAAACGTTATGTAAAGTTAGAGATGACATTAAGTGTCCCAAATATGTGCAGACTTCTTCAGTAAAGTAATTACGATAACTTCAATCAGTGGGGTTTCCATCATATGGCGTATAAATAACTTTATTGGTGCTGATTAATTTAATTCATTTTACAACCTACATGAACTATTGCTAACAAAATTATGAAACGTATTCTGAGTTCGTTAGAGGACAGTGACGACTTTGTTTTGTTTGAACTCTAGGATCGTTTAAAAACCAAAATTTTAAACTGTCTTTCTAGGTCCCAGAGGTAACTGCCATAATTGAGGAAGTGGGCGAAGTAGCTCCAAGCCAAGCTTGGGTTGTTTTACTTGTTCACCATTGTGGAATCTTTGCCGGTATCTCTATATTGTTCATTCTTGCGAAGTATTTACCAGGATAAGATTTTAATATGCCAAGAAAGTACAATTTGTTTTTCTAAATTCAAAAATAAATAATACTCAAGTGTACTTCCAAATATTTAATTTTTTAAATCAATGCAATGTAAAAGTGTAATGATATATTAGGCACGTTATATACACATATACGATCACTGCTATGCTGTTAAATGGTTCTCAGAAAGATATATGTATGTAACTAAGAAATCATTCGTTGCGATGAGCGACGTCTAACCGTCAGACTTGTGTAATTTTAGCTTCAAAACTCGTTGACCGAAAGTGTTAATAAATGATAAGTAACTAATTGAAATCATATGGTGTGACAGACTAATTGCGATTTAATTTTTAATTAAAAATATCAGTGGGCTAGCTCTGTGAAAATGTAATCGATTGGTATTTAGTAAGGAAAGCACACGAATGATTTACAAGTCTTGTAGTGAAATGTAGAACAGTTACACAGTGCTGGAAAAATTGTGTGGCTAGTCGCTTTCCTTACTAAATATCAATAGATCACGTTTTCCCGAAACTACGTTAGTGTACGTCTATACACAGGTACCTGCATACTTAAATACAGATAAATGTAAATTGTACAACAAGCAAAGTTATTTCAGCAAAATTTCAGTATAACGTGTAGAATATCCAAAAAATCCGTTTTACGGTATTCGGTGCCACAAAGCCACAATATGTGTCTATTACAATTTGCTTGACGCCAGTTACGTACTTAACTAGGAAGGCAAACCCCAAGGCAATAAACTATTTATGATCATTTAACAGTGCACAATGATTTCCGTTTATTCTAGATTTAAGAAGCTAAAACTAATGCTTAGTAAAATAGAAAAAAAGCTGTATGTCATTTAATTGTTCCTTGTAAGTTACACTTGAGTCTGATGTTTTAAAATATGCCTATTCAAATTTCAGCTCCATTTAGTTGAATTTCATTGACGATGAAACTTGCATTATAATAGCGCAGTATTGTCAGCAAAATAAACAAAACAGATCTTGGTTTCCTATAAAAATGTACAAAACTCTAGTTTATTTCCCTGACTAGGTGACTTCTGCTTGCAATACAGATTATAAGTGCACACAAAAACCTAGATTTTGAGCACGTTTTTGATTTGACGATTGATTCAACTGGGTCGACTTAACTACTGTAACAAGCTGGAGAAATTATGACAGCGAGCAACGATAGTGGATTTATTCTGGAGAAGGCTCGATTGTCGTATAGGTAATCATTTGGAATAGACGTCTCGCATAAGTTCTCTACTTTCATTTTCTAGGTCATATTCTCAATTAACAGTAAGCAAAACTAAAGCACTAAGCAACTAAAGTTTTCATGAATAAGTTAAGGTTTTCATATCACGATAGGAACAGATATGATCGAAATCTATTACGTACTATAGGCACGTTCAACACTTTCGAAGTAATTTTTGTAGAGAACACACGAGGTGAATGTTAAAATCAGGTAGAGTAATGAAAGTATCGAACATACGAGATGTCTACCCAACTTGGACATCAATTTTGCAAATTACTTTACAGTACGCGATTTAGAAACGTGCTGCACATTTTCAAGGCGTTTAAAAATGAAATCATAACCTTTACTAATTCTTAAAATACTAATTAGTACTTGCTTTGTCTTGGGTTTTTTAAAACAGTTCACGGTATAGCACCGCTTTTTGTGCTGCAACGGATACCCAGCAATATGATGGTGCATCTGGAAAAGGTGATTATTGCACGAGATCTTTTATGCACTGGAACTTGAATTATACTGCTATATTTAAACTTTTAGTGCTTGCATTGTAATTATAATAAATTACACTTCATTTGTTTTCTTTAATATCTACCGAAAAGCAATCCGCACGTTTGACACGGAATTAGTTTTCAAATCAATGATGTCCTCGTCACAGCAAGACAGTACTAATGCCGGACAGCGCGGAAAACAAAGACATGGATTTGGCTTTAAAGTAAAGCAGCCTTCTCAACATAATACACAGAGTTACTACTGTGATGTGTGCAAAATTGTCTGTAACTGCTTAGAGGTGACGTTTACATCATTAATTTTCGAATTATAGAACTTTTTAGAAGAAAAATTAAATAAATACGTTGATACAGATTTGCCTATGTGTGGTTCTTATACAAACTCTTTCGTCTAAAAATTTGTGAAAAGAAACCCCTTTATAAATTCCAGTTTACATGTACCATTTCCAAAAAATATTTTTGAAGTGGCCTTGCCCATATCAATATTACAGATTTTTTAAATTAATTTTTTTATGCTACTGATTTTCAAGGACTACGAAAAACATTTAATAGGCCAAAGACACTCGAAGAAGCTCAAGTCCAAAGTATTAGTTAGCAATAGAAGTATAACCGTTGAATCCCACGAACGGTTATCAGTGTTAAGATGTGACGTTTGTAACCTCGCATTCACAGGGAACTCTAGCTACGTAGAGCACATTCGAGGATCGAAGCACCAAAAGGTAATACAAGTATAATTACTATAGTACCTACATACTATTGTTAAAGCAATATCAAAACCGTAACAAACCTTAACAGTAACGCGAGTTTTGGGAACTATATATCCCCCTACAGGTTTTAAAATTACATGCTGAAAATATCAAGAACATTCCACGAGATGCCTATGGTCGAACATCGCATGCTTATCAAGATTACAATAGCAATAAGCGAACCAACAGTTTCACTATAATCAACTGCAACCTTCAATCAGTTAATACCAACGATTCGTGCCCCGGGTCGGAGAATCCTCCAATCGGTCATAAAGCAGATCTTAATATTTTCGTTGGAAAGGAATACATTGAAGAACTGAAAAAGAATCCTACTGGTAAAATAATATCGTACAGGTGTAAATTATGCGAAGTACTACTAACCAGTCCAGTTACTACGGAAACACACCTAAAAGGGCGTCGACATCGACTTAAGTACAAGAAGGTAGTTTGTCCAGATTTGCATGTAGACGTAAAACCATGTCTAAGAAGAATCCGTCAAAAGAAATCAGTTAAACATTTAGCAATCTGCCGTCAGGTTTAATCAATGAATCAATGAAATGGATAAAAACCAAGTATGTAACTGCTCAGGCAAGTGCATAATATACATAGCACATCTGTAATGTCATACCAGGATTATATTTTATATATATGTATTAGGCTCCTGACCAATAAATTAGGCGAAAACAAACATAGCGTAGCTTAGACACACAAGACTATATTTATACAATAAAGAACTATGATCTAATAAATGTAAATTCATTCATTCCGGAAAACAAGGACCGTTTTTATTAACGAGATCACCTTAGAAGAAACTTGGAATAAATTTTAAAATCAACGTCGAGGTAAAAAAACAGAATAAATATTGTAAATAATTACATCGCTACGATAATCGCTTAAGAAAGGTAATGAGAAAAAAAAAATGTTCAAGGGAACCAACATAGCCCAAACCAAGAACAACATTACAGGATAACACACTGTTCGCAAACGCTAGATCTCCGAATTATAAACTCACTGTCGATTTCATTTATGGACCCTTCCATCCAGCTATTAATTGAATCATAGTGCACGGTTGAATCGTCGTCAAGAACGAACAAAGGAGTTTCCAAAACTTTCTTGGGTTTAATAAGTGGATCCTTATTAGTCGAGGGCTTCGTGTCCATGCTGCTGTTATCTTTAATTTTTCGTAACCCTCGTTCAACCTGTAACGTTCATAGGCACAAAAATTACAAGAATATTTTGTATGTCAATATCACAAAGACACTTTTCCAAGTCGAATCACTTGTCAATGTTTTAAAATAATCGTTAGCAACAGAAAACAAAGTTTTAAGGAATGCATCTAATTCACCACCACAAATAATGGCTAAATACAGTGCATGTATTAAACACATTGCGTATAGTTACTGTCGGGATGAATCAAAAAGAGACGAGTCCAATTAACTGAGGTGGAAGTGGAAGCTATTTAAAATAAACTAATAGCTATGATTTCATGATTGTATACTACACGCACTGTACTCTGCATTCTTGTGCAATTTAACTGTAAAAAAACATTTATTTGCTTTGTTATTATAAACGATACATTTATGCTATAATTAGCTTGTCCATACAAACTATTGTTTCAATACATTTTTTTGTTATTATTAAGATATTTAATATATGTAGTTCTAGTTCTAATATTATAAATTAAGCATTTCTGGCAGGAATGCCGAATGGAGCATCTGTGTTCATTTCCAAGTTGAAAAGGACACTTATATTAGACTGCATTTTTGTTGTAGTTTTCTTGAGTAAAACAAATAGCTGCAAATAATTTTATTAAATTATTTGCCAAGAGCAATGGCAGTGTTCTTTGTCGAAGCAATAGTCACAGGTCCTGAACAACAAAATGCAATTATTAAACACGGTTAAACATTTTAATAGTCATTAATAGCTTATACGAATATTTTTATGATTAAACTTATTGCTTGTAGCAGCACAGCATAGTACTTAATTGAAAATAAATTATTTACCAATGGAAATTGCTGTGGTTTTTGATGTAGCAACAGCTAAAAATAAATTAAAACGTGTGATTAACTTATAAAATACAACTCTTTAATCATTACTCACGGCACAGTAAGTACCCAAAAATATGTCAATTAAAGTTTTCTAAAGGATTCAAAATTAATTACCTCCGCCTCCCAGCCGGGGTACTCCCACCTGGGGTACTCCCAGCAGGGGTACTCCTAGAAGGGGAAGGTGCCTGCCTTCTGTCAAGCAAAACAAGCAATGAGTTAATTTAAATACTAGAAAGTATTTACTATAATTATAATTTATTATTATTCCTTATGTATGACGTTTCTGCAGTATCCTAACATTCGTATAACAACTATGGTAGTTATAATTGGTAGTTACCTCGGTCGTTTTTAGCCTTCGCGACAACGGTCCTGTTCCCAACTGCAACAGAAGTACTATTACTTCCGTTAGCAACGTGGACCTCAGGTAACTCAGCTACAGCTGCAGATCGCTTTCCTTTACAGAATTATTCAAATATTTTTTTAAAAACATACGTACAATTCGTCAGAGCAAATGTCGTACTATAAGATCGTTCAATAAAAGCTTGCAAGTAGGATTTCGAAGAAAAAGCTTACCTCGTCCAGCAATTGCTGAACCGCCGGCGATAGCAACGCCATTGGGACCAGCAATCGCAGTGGATCTTTGTGAAGCAATGTTTAGTATGCCACCTTTAAATTAGTATCACATTTTGTTAGAAGTATTCCCAGCAGTAAAATGAATACAATAATTACAATTACATTTATTAATTATAACCCATTTCACAAATATTTTAAAAATTCGAACCTCTGCCACCACCATTTCCGGCAATGGCGGATCCTTGTGCAATGGCAACTCCATTGGCTCCTGCTCTTGCATTCGAAATTTGCTGAGCATTATTGATCAACCCTGGACCTGCCAATTAATTTGCAACAACCGCCACTTTGTAATTAAATCTGTTGTGCAAAGCTTAAAATGACTAAAGTGTTAGTTTAGTAGAGGCAACACAAGTTACACCCAATAACAATTTAGAAATGTAGATATTATGTTTGACTTAGGACTCACCACGGAAAATTCCAGCAGATGCTGCAGCCACAAGTAAGGCGATCAAAAAAATTGAAGTCTTCATGGCAAACGTTTTGAAAGGTTCAAACAAAAGTTGAAAATAATTATTTACGGAAATGAAATGCTACTAGTAGCTGTTAATAGTATAGTAATACTTATTGTAGTAGTATAGTAAGGCGAATCCTGAATGTGAAGCCTGTAGTTATTTCACAGACTTTTATACCAGAAAAAGTTCACAATTTATCAATCAATTACCCAGTTCAATCACTCCATTTTCTGCAAGAACTAAAGATGCTGATTGCTTTCCTCCCATGCCCACCTGAAAATTCTCGGTGTTATTTGATAATGCAGAGTAATCAATCCCAACAACATATTCGTTTTCCACAGAACTGCATCTTGAAGATGTCGGTATTGCAAAGGAAGTCTTCGGAATGTCATTTTATCGTTCTATTTTTCTTGTTAATTATAAGCGTCGACTAGATTAGACTCATTGACTCTAGCTGATTGAAGTTTCAGAAAGTCCTTGCTGTGCTACAGTAGTGTCAACACAGCTCCCTGTGGGAATTTAAGTAGCAAATGACTTTCTTTGAAGTATTATCAGTAGTATATCCAGTGGTATCAGTAACACGCAACTGTGCAGTACATCTAATTACGATTGTGTACGGATAATTACAAGTAGTAGGTCATCGTACACAAATCTCTTTTTCTGGAGCAGAAATATGAATGAGAGAACAAATAGTGGACACAAAAATTATTGCTATGGTCACCTGGATTCCAAAGTATTTATCAGTGTCAGTATCCTTTCTGATCCCTGCTGTTTCCTTTCTTGTAAAAGTACTAATTACAATAACCACAGTTTGAGCTGGATTAGATTAAGTTTTACATGGTTTCTTCCCTAGGGTTACCATTAAGTATCTCCCCAGATACTATACCCATGAATTACCAATGAATGAATGGTTCCTACACTACACATATCATATCGCTACTGATTTCTCAAAACATGCAATACTTCGACTTCGGTGCATTTGAACATAGCAGCGCTTCGAAACTACATGTCTATTACAAATAGAGAAATATTGGGTCTTTTTTTGCTTTTATGGATATGCGTCACTTATGTAGGATTCTCTTCGTTTTCATGAACGCAATAATTCTGAAATCATTTTTCCCGCAGACATCTCATTGCCATTGCAGGACTTCTTAAATAGTACCTTTGTCATCAAGAGAACAAGCTAAAATATAAGGTACATGGATTAATGGAAAGTGTAGTGTTTTAAGATGACTCAGTGTTCGGGTAACTCGCAATTTTTCTCTCTAACGGATCCGATAATTGCCAGTAAATTGGAGCAGGAATACTAATATGACTAATGATGTATGAAAAATAAGATGCTTATATAATCATTAACCTGAGACACCCATACGAAATGCAGTACCATGAGTCGGATGAACTTATTGTTGGTATTATTGGCAGTGGAAGAAATAAGAAATACGAGTGTCGAGTACGTGCACAGTTGACAGTTGCAGTTAAATATTTTGCCAGCGTAATTACAATTACTAACAAAGGTTGGTACCTACATCATTTGACGTTTTGAAATGTTGTAGAATAGGAAAATATGAGGGGATTAAATAAATATTTCACGGACACTTAAATCATGGACAAACATTCCTCCAAAAAGTCTAATGTAAGTAAACTCATTATACATAGGTCAGAATAAGATGAGTTATGTTGAAACTAGTCTCTTTTTGGCTCACTCCACGACTGTACTTATTTTTTATAACCATAGAACAACATAACAATTAATTTCACTACATTACCTGCTCGGAGAATCCGATTCCGTACTTCCATTTTGTGCAGTAGTACTCACTATTTTTGCCGAAGAAACTGAACGGAACAAGCGAATTGATTTGCACAGTAGCATCGCGTATGGCTTCAGCTGCCGACCTCGCTTTCAGTTCCCTTTTCAGTGCGCCTTTCACTTGATTGTTCTTCCGAACGAGGCTGTCGCCAGCAAGATCCGTCAATTTCTTCAGCGAAACCTTCGCCTCCGTTGAATTTATGTCTTCAGCATCGACAACGAACACAAAACCGTGTAATTCGGAGTACATAGCCCAGTGACTATAATGTGCTCGATCAATCTCTACGAGATCTCCGGGATTCAAGTAGAGCAATAATTCTCTAGCACTCATTAGCACTGTCATGGTCACGCCGAATATGAAAAAGGAACTTTCGGTTTTTAGATGCTTTTAAGCTCACGCGTCGATTGGAATCGCTTTTGGTCACGTGTACACATATGTTTTGTTCACCTCCTCGCCAGCAGTGTACTCTACCAAAAATAAATAGGAAGGCCGAAAATTGAATCTAATTATTTCTGATATTAATCCGAAAAACTACAACGCATCTGTGAACCCATCATCAAGGTAAGAAATTAGCTCGGCACAATGTGGCTTCATAGTTATGGATTATTTCATAATTATCTTAATCGTTGATCGTGGGTTCCAGATTCCAGATGCCTTCCATACCATTAGAAAAGATGTCATTATACATACGTTGGAGATGGGTTCCAGATATTCTTCTTCGGTAGAGTGTAGACACTAATAGGTAAGGTACACCAACTCACAGTCAGTATACAACACTTACTTAAATTCAAATCAATTAAAACAGTAATATTACAATGCAACAATTTGGCGGAGCATACTCACTCCATGTTGACATTTCCTACTTACTAGTTGCTAGATGAATATGATGGGACACTGTAACTGAAATCTGACGTAAACTTTCAACTGTCCAAAATCCGACAGAAAGAGAAAGTATTGACTGTTGGAGTAGAACTATAACTGATAAATAATCACGACTTTATTGACAAAATCTGTGTGGACTTCACGAAAGCACACATTATTTGAAGAATTCCTAACTAGCTGCTAGCTGTTAAACTTTCAGCACAATATCCAGTAAATGCTATCACGACCACGACCCAACAGAATATATTATATTAATGATGTATTATATACATATGTACCTACAGTTCCAAGATGGGACATGACTGTACTCGAAGTCCATGAATTCAATACGCAATTCACAAACGAACAGCCGACAAAGACAAACGACGAAATGACGTGGTTGATGGCTTATGGCTTCTTAATCAAAAATTACTTCTGAACTTCCGTCTATTATCTTCCTATCTACCGCAACAATAATATCAAATGGAGTGAATGGGTTAACATTTTAAAAATAACAAAGATTGCGTCATATCAGACCGGAAAGTGAAACTGTTTATTTCAACTATGTTTTGGGGTACAGTGCATCTGTCTGTCTAACTGTGGTCAGTCTGGTAACTGTGGTTTTTACATTTTTTTTCTTCAGTTCTGTTCTAAAGGTAAATCGAAACGGAGCCTCATATATATGTAGGTAGTACTTAAATAATTTTCCAGCTAAAATTCTGATTTGTTCGCTTATACAGAGTTTATTCATAGTACAGTTGACAGTAAAAACATTTTTATTACGAAATAGCAGATATCAGTAGTTTATTTCATAAAATACATGAATATCAGATTTATTTTTTATTAAACTATATTTTACTTGTCTCAAATAATGAATAAATTATTCATCGCCGTGTGATAGATAAATGCGAGTTAACTTGAGCATTGTTAATCATCTGGATACACTAGCTGTAATTATATTATCAGCCTGGCGTTATTTCTTAGCACGCATTGCAGTCCAAAAATAAAGTCATTTTATTTTTTCCTGAAAATAACTTAATCAATATATACAAATAATATTAGAATTAAATAAAATAAAATAAAAACTTCAACATTTCAACGAGTATTTCCTCTCCACTGCACCGTAGCACTGCACTGTACCATTATCGGATTTATAATTGAATTACTAGAACGCGCAGTAGGTATTTAACATTTTTACAACAACAAGGAGCTTAACATACTTTCCCGTAACCATGTCCGTAATGATGCCGGTGTCCTCCACCGTTCCCGCCGTCGCCATGGTCATGATGACCTCCTCTTCCACCGCCGTACGAATGATGCCCGTGATTACCACCGCCGTAGCCATGCTCGCGTCCCTCTTTTACAGCACTATCTTCAGAAACTGAAACAATTAGACAAAACTAAGGCATTAGTATATTTAGTCCATGTAAAACCAGTCCATTGGGCAACACTTAAACTTACACTTACATAAACTTATAAAATGAATCTAAATAATAAAATGTAAGTTTTAAAGACCGACTTCTAACTTTTAAAATAGATTTAATTGTAAAAGATACCCACCTTTTTCGATTTCCTTAGCCTTTTGAGCAGAAATGCTACACGACATGCAGTTCACAAGAATAGTCAAGGGAAGGACAGAATAGAGAATTTTAACAAGTGATTCACTGCGAGCCATTGCGTGGACTGTCTTTTGGGAGAACGGACACAGGTTATGAAATAAGTAAAATACACTTTAACAAAATGTAATGTACTTGCAAGAAAAAGCTCAGTGAGAACGAAATAAAACAAAATGAAGTGTGTAAGTGGCAAATTACCAATTTGAAATGTACTACTGCGTGAGGCTGTCTCCTATTTTATACTTCAGTTTCAAAAAATGAACTCTGATAGTTTTTACACTTATGTACAAGATTCAATTTGGAACATTGGAACATTTAAATAGAGCGTATATCCCAAAACCCTTCACTCGTAAAAACCAAAAGTTCCGGAAGGGATTCGCCCCGTCAGTAAAAATAACCTTAAAGGAATAAACATTTATGTGTAACATATTTCTGGGTTTGAAATGTTTGAAAATAGTCAAATATGTATTGCAACAATGACACATACATACATTCAAAAAATAGTTTTTCTCTGTCTCTACATAATATATGCTTTTTAATGTTATTTTTATTTTCCAGAACTCACGGATTTACTTGAAGAAATCGCTTTTAATTTCGTTGCCTTTTAAAACTATTGGCAAGAAGAAATAGAACATGTTTTAGGAGCGCAATACTCGTTTATGAAAAACTGAAGTTGTGCTGATTGTAATCACTGTAAAAGGGATGGGAATATACATAACTCCGGCGGTGGTAATCACGGGCATCATGGCCATGGTTACGGCGGGTACGGTGAAGGACACGGGCATCATTACGGACATGGTTACTCTTTGTCTTCGTTGTTGCAAAAATATTAAATACCTACTGTGCATTCTAGTAATTTAATTAAATATATTCGACAATAACGCAGTATTAATTACTGAGGAGATTAAATACTCGTTAAAATGCTAAGGTTTTTATTTAATTTATTTCTAACATATTATTGGCGTTGATTTATTTATTTACAGGAAAAAAGGAATTTGGAGCGACAGTGCAGTAGGAGGTGGGACTGAACTAGTGCACTTGGCAGAAAAGTATTAAACTTTAGTTTTACCTACCATCAATGTTAGCGTTAATTACTTTTAATTCCTTTATTATCTTTGTTCGTAAATCGTAATATAGCAGATTCAGAAAAATTGAATTAATGAATGATTTTAAGTGTGATATTCTGTTTGATTCAATGCGTCTTGCGTGAGAAGCAACATTTAAAATATATATGTAAATAGTTTCTATAAACTATAATAGACATATTTAACTAAAAGAAGTAAAATTATTTTATAAAAAATTTATAATCAAAAATTTGTATTAATAATTATATCTGCACTATTTTGGTTAGTTATGTAATAAAATCCTAAAATTACTTACACACCTAGTTTTATACTTTATGAATTTATTATGGTGGGTTCGAGTTTGGTTAGTTGATATTTGTAAGCATTTTAATACGATGCTAATATTTGACTGCCTTTTGTATTTTATTAACCATGCATATGTATTTAAGTAGACACTTGCTTATAAGATTTATAACAAGAAAAACAAGGGCTGCGCCCTTGTTTTTTATCTTCTAACTGGCCTCTTACAGACCGAAAGCCTTCTGGTAACGTTGTT
>JAQFZC010004668.1:0-15636 GCA_034695205.1 Dicyrtoma fusca | reverse complement strand
GTTTAACACATTTGCCTTCATCAAAAAGAATTGAATCGTTAAATGTTACACCAAGGTATTTGATAGTGTCATTTGGACCAATACATGTGATGTTGGTGGCACCAGATATCTGCAAAGGATCTTCACATAATTTTCCTTTAACTATGCAAATTGCAATACTCTTTGAAGGATTCATTTTTAAACCAATTTGAGTTAAAGATTCTGAACATTGCTGGAATAGTTCAACAGCCGAGTGTCGTGAATTCCCAATCACACTAAAAATTAAAAGAATCAGTTTCTTATTGTTTTACTCCTTTTTAAAAGGTTTAATTTCTATTTTTGACCTTTTTAAAAGTGCTACTGTCTTGTTTTGATCTTTTTGAAAATGTTCGTATCTTATTTTGAGCTTTCTAAATTCTTTCTAAAAGTGTTAATTTACTATTTTAATTCTGTTCAAAATTGTTAATTTCTAATATGATACTTTTTAAAAATGTTAATTTCTTGCCTTGAAGGCTTTTGAAAATGTTATTTCTAATTTTAACAGTTTTGAAAGAGTGAATTTCTAGAAATATATACTTTTCTAAAGTATTCTATCCATGGTATCCCAGTCTCAAGTAGGTTAAAAGGAGCGAAGATTGCCTCCATAAATGCATATAAATACTCCAAAGGAGTTTTAGCTTATGGTCGTTTAAAAATTCAAGCATAGTTTACTTAATTGTTTCAATCATTTCTGAGTTTGTAGATGTACATTATACGAAGGAAACATAACTAACTGTGTACGACAGAAACAATTTAGTTTCGGAATTCTTTCTGCTAAATCGGAGGTATTCGAAGAAGTCAGTTTTGTGCCCTTTTAAAATTGACTATTCATACTTTGATACTTGTGACCTTTTTGAAAATGCAAAATATGGCATTGACGAAGGTGCTGTGCTGTTGTTTATGGACTCCCGCCTTGGTGCTTATTTAGCGGGAGTGACAAACCGCATCTTGCAGCTTTACGTTTTTCAATACAGCAATAATGACAATCTTACAATCTTATACAATTTTAAATATTGATTTTATATAGTTTTGACTGTTTTAAAAATGACTAACTTAACTTGGACGCTATTTTTTTGAACGCGTTAATTTTCAGTTTTGAACTTTTTGTATGCAGTAATTTCTCGTCTTGCCTATTTTAAAAAGCCGGATTTTGGAGCTGTATTAGAATGCTCTATGTTAAACAACCACATGGGGCTCTATTAGAGAGTGGGGCTCAATTTTAATTTTTCCTTCGTAGCATAGGGCTGTATTAGAGAGTGGGGCTCTATTTGAGAGGATACGGTAGCAGCTCTTCTACGATTTCTCTAAAAAAATGTATGAGTATGACAAAATAAAAAAACAAACACTGATGGTTAAACTGGGTGACGTTGAATCTATGTAAATTTTCAATTTTAAAAATGTGCATGTTTGCCTATTTACATTTACAGTGAAACATGAATAAAGGTAGAAAAAAAAGGTATTTTAAAAAAACGTTTACATTTTGATTTCTAGTAAAGAATCTTTTTTTTTTGAAAAAATTACTTTTTTGTGACCAATCTTTTGAGGTTCCTTTTTCAGGGTCAATTCTGAAAGTTGATCAATCATTGGCCCACCTTGTCTTTCAAGCTTTTGAGAAAACTGTAAAACTTCTCCTGACACTCTTACAAAAGCAGTAAAATCTCTATTTACAATTTCCTAATAGTTGTGAGACTGCTATTTGAACTTTTTTTTAAAAGTGATCGAACCGCCATTGAACGATCTCCGCACTCTGTCATATCTAAGTACGTTCCATTAAACTCTTTGCGTGAGTAGTAATTTGAATGGCGTCAAAACTTGTAAATATTATTTTCTTGAAAACAAAAGGCGCGCGTATTTAACGCAGGGACACAAATAGTTAAAATTTAAAACCAATTTAATTTTGTATCAAAATGTGCCCAAAAATACAGTCTCTAAATATTTATGGTATTGATCTTCAATTAAGGTTTAAAAAAAATTGTTTTGTAAACTAGGTGGCGCTAAAGCACAAATTGTGAAAAATATAAAAGTAATTTTTATTTAACTGAGTTAACAAAAATTTTAAATTAACCAAAAATCAGTCTTAACCTATTTGTAACCGGGAAGCCATGGAAAGAATGGTGAACAAAAGTATGTTTTCTAGACATTAACTTTTTCAAAAAGGTCAAAACTAGAAATGACATTTTCAAACGCATTCAAAACTAGTAATGAAGAATTTTAAAATGGTCAAAACAATGTATTATCACTTTCAAAAGGATGTAAAACCAAAAAATTAACGTTTTCACAAAGATCAAACCAATTAACCAATATATTAACACTTTTAAAAAGGTCAAACCAAGAAATTAACACTTTCAAAAAGGTCAAAACAAGAAATTAACACTTTCAAAAATGTCAAACCAAGAAATTGACTTTCAAAACGATGTAAAACAAGAAATTAACACTTTCAAAACGTTGTAAAACCAAATAAATTACCGTTTCCAGACTGTGCAAAATATTTCATGGACGAAGATGCGACTCTGATTTCTGTGAACTGCCGTCTTGGTACTTTTGGTGAGGGAGAGATCTGGCATCTGTAAACTTTTCTAAACTGAAATATTTTGTTTTACACCCTTTTGAAAGAGGTTATCTATAGTTTTGACCTACTTAAAAGCCTTAATTTCTAGTTTTGCCTTTTTAAAAGCAGCTATTTCTAGTTTTGAACAGTTTGAAAGAAATAATTACTAGTTTAGGCCTTTTATTAACCGGTAATTTCCAGTTTCGACCTTGCCTGAAGTGTTCGTTACTTTTTTTGAATGGGTTCGAAAAAGTTAATTTTTTGTGTATTCTTTTTCGTAAACGTTAATAAAGAGTTCACTTTTCACTTTTAAGTCTTATTTAAAAGGATTCTCAGATTCGAAGGGGTAAAAGATGTAAACTAGCACAGCAGCCGCACAGATTGTTTTTAGAATAGAAAAAATAGTATTTGCAGTTTTAAAGATGGTAAAACATGGTTGCCTATACACTTTCTGAATAACTGCTAACCTCGTGTTTAATCACTTTTCGAATGATAAAACTGCTATTTGCACTTATACAAAAGTAACGAGACTCATTTGCACTTTTTCAAAAGCTGTTTTTAAATTACGAATAAACAAGCAGAATTGTGTACTTACGTTGACTGTGGGGATGAGGTTGAAAAACAAAACAACAACAAACTATACTACATTTCTGTATTATAACGTTTTGATTTTCTTAAAAGGCGTTAATTCAATTTTTTAACTAGAAAACTTTGTGACTTTCCGAGCTAATTAATAACCCTGAAGTAATCCGCAGTCAATATACGCATTTTGCTCAGCTGGTCATGGAAGTCATTTTTTCGTATTATTACAAACAAAACAAAAATTCTGAGATTCACACAAAAATTAAAAACTAAAATTACATTAAAATGAAGTGTATGGGAGTTCCACACTAAAAAGAATGTTTGAAAATCAATTTTAATTCGGAAATGTTTGTTTCATCGAATAATTTTGACAAAATTCCCTGCCACTCACGAGGCGAATGGAATTTAGGGATTCTTTTTTTTATTTTTACTTTATTTTACGAATCAGAAAACAATGAAAATTAAAAGCTGTGCGATGCGATGCTTTGAAACCATTAGAGAGCAATACCTTCAGTTTTCACTTACAATTGTGTACTTGTTACACTGCTCCAACATTACATTGCATTGCACAACAAATCTGCACACAACAAAATATCTGATAGCGTTCTGCACAACGGTTTGCGCCGCTAGTAGTTTGAGTGGCGTCAAAACTTAAAAAGACTTTATTTTCGTATTTGTAATCTCACAATATTACAAACTATTTACATTCAAGAATGCAAATGCTCACATGTAGAATGTTCACTGTGAATTAGTAGCAGCAACTTTCTCATTTATTTCGTCCAAAGTTTCAAAATCTGATAGAATGAGACTCGAAAATTAATTTAACTCAAATTATCTGATAATAATAGTGTCCTTTTCTCCTTGTGCTATAATTAATTAAAAAATGTCAATTAAAAAATTGAACATTTCCTGGCTGAAGATGCAAAATGACGGGTATGTGTTACTGCTTTTAAGCGTAAAGTAACGCGAAGTCAGACGTTTAGGATGCAAAGTGACAGACTAGATTAACTAAATGTCCTCGTTTTATAAGCCTATGCTAGAAAGGCTTACTCTTTTATTTTTTTAAAATTGCAAATCCAAGTTATGCTTGTCTTTGAAAGCGTCATTGCAGAACCCAGGTTTTGCTTGTTTTTTTTTGAAAAGCGTAAATCGAGGTTTTGATTGTTTATTAGTTTCCACTTTTTTTTATGTGTTTGACAATTTTAATTTTTAGTTTGAACGTTTTTGAAAAAGCGGTGATTTCAAGTTTTGACCTTTTTAAAAAAGTGGTGATTTCTAGTTTTGACATTTTTGAAAAAGCAGTGATTTCTAGTTTTGACCTTTTTGAAAAAGCGGTGATTTCTAGTTTTGGCCTTTTTTTTAAAAGCGGATAAATTCAAAGATTAATCCTTTGAAAGTGTATGGGCGTGTATTCAAGGGATTTCTTTGTACTTTTAATTTTTCCTAAACAGCGTTAATTTGAATAAAAAACGGATTTGGAGCTTTTACGAACTGATTAAAAACCCCACGACAATGCACAGTTTTAACATTAATTTTACGCAGCTGGTCGTGGTTCGTGGTTGATATTTTACGTATTTACGAAAGTAAGAATAATTTCCAGATTGAAACTAAAATTATAGACTTTATTTTTTCAAATTCTTCCGCTACTATTTGCTCCACATTTAGAACAAAATTGCGAGACTTGCTCCAAGGAACCCATGGAAAATCATCACGAAGGTCAAAAAAATGCAACTTTCCACCATTTAAGAATGCAAATAAAACGCTGTTCGCTGCGCTGCGCGGTGCTGCGGGGTGCTGCGTTAAACCCTTTATAATTCCGCGGTTTTTTCGGCGAATGCAACTAAAAGGCGGGACGGCGCGCTTAAGTCATGTTGTACCTTCTGTTTTTACTTCATCTTTATTTTACTGGTCCACAACTTCACGGTATTAATCTGTACTATTTGCAATAAACATTTTGCATGGGCAATAATTCGAATGGCGCCAAGACTTTAATATTTACAGTTTTGATATTTTTTCAAAGTGTGTAGTCGTTACTAGTTTGCAATGTGTTTGAAAATGTCAATTACTAGTTTTGACCTTTTTGAAAGTTATTATTTCTAGTTTTGACCTCTACTGAAATTACTATGTACTTTAGAACTTTCTGGAAGTGTTTTTTTTACTGGTTTTGAACACATTTGTGTTAAGCACATTTAAAACTTTGGAATTTGGGCTTTTTCGTAAGCGTTATTAAATAGTACGTACATAACACTTTCTTAAATATTGTTTCCAAGGATTCCCAGTTTAGACGGGGTTCATGATGAAAACTTACCACCACCAGTACAGAGTTTTTTTAGAATACAAAAAATCGCATTCGCAGTTTTAACAATGCAATGGTAAGACATACACTTTGTGAAAGGCTGTAGGTCTAGTGTTTAAGCCTCTTTCGAATGATAAAACTGTTACTTGCACTTCTTTGAAAGTAGGCGAGCTCCCAAATTACAATTTTTCAAAAGTAGTAGGACTGCTATTTGCACTTTTTCAAAAGCTGTATTTAAAATACGAATAAACAAACAGGATTGTGCATCTACATACGTTGACTGCACTGTAGGGCTGAGGTTGAAAACCCAACAAACCGTTCGTGTGAAACTATACTACGTTCTTGCATTGTAATGTATTGGTTTTCTTACACGGCGTTAATTCGATTTTTTAACTAGAAAACTTTGTGACTTTCAGAGCTAATTAAAAACCCCGATGCAATCCGCAGAGCAAATACAAATTTTGCGCAGCTGGTCATGGAGGACATTTTACGTATTTACGAACGAAATAAAAATTCCGAGATTGACACAAAAATTAAAAACTGGGTGCGGGACATGAAGTCTATACGTGAATTCCAGACTAAAAAGAATGTTTGAAAATAAATTTTAATTGGGAAAAAATCTAAAGTGTAAATCTAAGCTTTGCTGGCCTTGAAAAAGCGTAAATTCAGAACCCAAGTTATGCTTGTTTTTTTGAAAAGTACAAACCGAGGTTTTGACTGCTTATTAGTTTGCAATGTGTTTGACAAGTTTAATTTCCAGTTTAGACCTTTTTGAAAAAGCGGTGATTACTAGTTTTGATCGTTTTGAAAAAGCGGTGATTACTAGTTTTGACCTTTTTTAAAAAGCGGTGATTTCTAATTGTTAACTTTTTGAAAAAGCGGTGATTTCTAGTTTTGACCTTTTTTAAAAAGCGGTGATTTCTAGTTTTGACCTTTTTGAAAAAGAGGTGATTTCTAGTTTTGATCTTTTTGAAAAAGCGGTGATTAATAGTTTTGGCCTTTTTGAAAAAGCGGTGATTTCTAGTTTTGGCCTTTTTGAAAAAGCAGTGATTTCTAGTTTTGACCTTTTTGAAAAAGCGGTGTTTTCTAGTTTTGGCCTTTTTGAAAAAGCAGTGATTTCTAGTTTTGACCTTTTTGAAAAAGCGGATAAATTCAAAGATTAATTGTTTGGAAGTGTAAAGGCGTTGATTCAAGGCTTTACTTTGTATTTGAAATTTTTCCTAAACAGCGTTAATTTGAATAAAAGAACGTATTTGTGACATTTCAGAACTGATTAAATGCCCCTCGGCAATCCACAGTTTTAACAGTAAGTTTAAGCAGCTGGTCTTGGTTCCTGGTCTATATTTTACGTATTCACGAAAGTAAGAATAATGCTCAGATTAAACCAAAATTCAAGACTAATTTTTCTAAATTCTTCCGCTACTATTGACGCCACATTTAGAACGAAATTACGAGACTTGCTGTTGGATGGAGTGCGAGTTCATTCAAATTTTTCCAATGTAGTCAAACTGCTATAGGTATGTGCACTTTTTTAAAAGCTTTCGAACGACTATTTACACTTTGTAAAACATATTTACATTTTTTCAAAAGCAGTAAAACTGCTATTTGCACTTTTAGAAAATCAGTCAAACTGCCGTTTTCACTTTTTAATCTATTTAAAACTGACAAACCATCAACAAAATGCTTTAAAAAGTGTTTATATTACAAAAAACACTTCCAAATAATCTAAACTAATAATGTACATTTTCGAGAGACCCAATCGACCAAATTAGCACTTTTACAATGGGGAAAATTGGAAATTACACTTTTTAAAAACATTCAAAACTATGTGATAATTGACATTTTAATTTACGCGTCCAAATAAGAAAAATACATTTTCGAAAACGTGTTAAACTATAGGTAAAGAGCCATTTCAAAAAGGTTAAATAAATACAGAACTGCTATTTACATTTTTTCAAAATCTTTTTATAATACTATATTTGGAAAAATTACAATTTGAATTCGTTTTGTACACTCAAACGGGAAAATATTCAAAATAATTGCTTTCAACTTCTACACCGTATTGCTCGGGTAGTAATTCGAATGACGTCAAAACTTGAAAACATTATTTTGGGGAGATTAAAAGTCATACGTCTGCAGCGAAGGCAAACAATGTAATAATTAAAAATCAATACCAATGTAATTATTGTTGCATCTAAAAACCTGGTGTTTAAACTTGTTTTGAATCCAAAAACTGTTATTTGCACTCCTTTTAAAGTATAGTCAAACTCCCAATTTACACTTTTTCAAAAGTAGTATGACGTATGACTGCTATTTGCACTTTTTCAAACGTTGTTTGTAATTTACTAGTATAAAAAAGTTTAATGTGCTCTTACGTTGACTGTGGGGATTAAATTGAAAATCGAGTAAACCGTTCCTGTTAAACGATTCTATGGTTGTGTGTTGTAACTTTTTGTTTTCGTAAACGGCGTTAATTTGAATGCTTAAGTAGAAAGCTTTGTGTTTTTCCGAGCTAATTGAAATCCCCTAGGCAATCCGCAGTGTAAACACGAATTTAATTGGGAAATTGTTGCTTAATCGAATAATTTCGACGAAATTCCCTGCCACTGATAGACGAGGGGAATGGAATTTAGGGATTCCATTCTTTTACATTATTTGCTGAATCATAAAAAAAATGAAAATTAAAAGCTGTGCGATGCTTTGAAACCGTTACACAGCAATAGCTGCAGTTTTCGCTTGCATTTTTTTGTATTTGTTACACTGCACTGCTGTACCATTGCACTGACAGAACACACTATGTAAATTATCTCTGGTACCAATACCCACAACGTTTTGCGCTGGCAGTAGTTCGAATGGTGTCAAAGCTTGGAAATATTATTTTAGCTACAAATAAAAATCATTGATAGAAAGGTTACACTAATTGACGTTAAAGATAGCTTGACGTCGTTCAAAATAATTGCCTATTTATTATTAAATCGGACCTAAATTATGAAAAACGTCAATTTAGAATCCTAGTTACGTATGTTTGTTTTATTGATTAGGTTAAATAGATTCAGAAAGGCTATTTACATTTTTTTAAAATTGTTTTAAAATACAATTTAGAAAAATGATAATTTCCATTCATTTTGTGCACTCATATGGGAAACGTTAAAGTTGTCTGTGATGACTGGGAAACAATTAATTAAAAATCAATATCAATTATTTAATGTTGCATCTAAGAACACCGGAAGGTAAAATCCCGTCAAGATTGCCCAATTTATCTTGGGCAATCTTATTTTCATATTCCCGTTTCGGTCACATGCAAAATTGCCGGATGCACAAAATTTCGCGATTTCGGTCGCATAACTAAGCCTGGATTGCGGCATCCGAATATGCTCATCACAAAATATCGGGAGCTTCAAGTGTATGTGAACACCGCTAGCAGAATCTACAGCTTTGGAGTTGAGTACAATAAAATCATAATTCTCTTGGTCTCCATCTATGCATGGTACGGGGCATTAAAATTGGACGGACTTTTAGCAATTCTGCTGGGCTTCACTGCCGTGGATACTGGAGGATACCTAACTGTTCTATTTACTGCCCTTGGGGAAGTGCACAGTCGATCCACAACTCTCCAGTCTCATTGGAAATCAACGATGCTCGTGACTATGGGGAAGGGGAAGTATTTGCGACGGTGCCTAAAATCTATGCCGATCTTGAAAATTGACATTCTAAAATTCTACTACATTGACAAGCCCTTTTGGTTCTGACCATGTTTCAGTTTGTACTGAAGTCGTTAGTGGATCTTCTCATCTTGTACCCCTAAAAAGGTTTTAAGTCAGTTCCATTCAACATGAAAACAAAATATGGAGAAAATGAGTAATAATTGTTGTTTCAGGTCACAGGTGTCAATTTATTCGTTGTTGATGTATTCATGTTTTAAGATATTGAGAGCACATTTTGATTTCTGTACATTAGTTTGTTGTCTAAGGCCTTGATTTCACTTGCAGGTTTATCCATGGTTAACTTTACCTATAGTTATTTTATCCATGATGAGCGTGTGAAATCCGCACTAACCATCGTTTTTACCCATGGTTGGGACAGTAAACTTCTTTTTTTTATTTTTTAGTTATATTTTTATTTATAACTACACAGATATCAAAACTGTTTTTGAAAAAATTTAGTTTATAATATGTATGCTTTTAGGGCTCAATTATGCATTATTATGCTGCTAAAATGTTTTTAATGCTTTAAAAAAAAATTTGAAGCTTTTTCGATCAAGTACAAGGTGTGAGCTCTAAAACACTTGGAAACCCACTATTTTGGCACTCATTATGCTTTTAATGCTTTTGGGTTACCCTACAGATGATAAAGTTAAGGGTGTTGCGACAGAATGTAAAGTTTTAAATTACTCGAATGCGACAATTTTTTATTTCACGTGACACTGTAGCAACTATCGATCCTTATGATATGATAAAGGGCACAGATTCCCTCGTGAATTTTGAGTTGTGCATAAGATTCAAGTTGTTTTCGGCATAATTTACATTCAAACTGGGTGTCATGTTCTGTAGAAATATTTATAGATGTTGCGGCTGTTTGATTTTCTGCAGATTTTTCAACCTCAGTGTGGTCAATAATATAACTGTCAGCGTACGATGTGTTAAGAGATTCTAAATCATTCTCAAAGATTTTCTGTTCATGTTTCTGATGTTTTAAATGTCTGTAGTGTTGTTTAGAGAAACAAGCCCGTTGGATTTCGTCGGAAGTGAACCTATTAATTTTGCAAATAGTTATCAGTCAAATTGTCTGTTTTGTACTACAAGAAGTTTTATTTGTAACAGTCATCAACTATCAGTAACGTGTAAGCAGTAATTCCGTTTCACTGGATTGATCAGATGTATCCTAAACAAAATATTTTTATCAGTTGTGTCTATTATATACATGCAGTGGCTTGAATATCGTCTTGCAATTTTAATTTTTAATTACAAAATCAATTCAATTTAAAAAATAAAGATTAAAATGTCTTCAAAGGAAGCTATGCAGTAGCAAGCGAGATTGGTTCCAATTATGTAATTTTTTTTCAACATTGAAGGAGATCACGAGATCAGCTCATGGGTAAACCCAAGTAAGCTAGCTACCCTGCGTTAGCCTAAAATTATATTTAGGTTTATTACCCAAGTTTCCAACTAGAGCCAATATGTAAAACACATGATCAGGGGACTGGGATATAAAAATGTTGTGTCTAAATTCAAAGCTAAATTGTAATGTATGTAATTTGTTACAATTATTTTTAAAAAACTGAATTAAATTGTTTCATGTTAGGTGTAACACACCATTATTGATTAGGATGGGCAGAGAGATGAATAATCGATCTTTGGTAGGATCTTGTAAAAGTTTTGTTGCAGTTGTCCACCGTACATTTGTAGGGACGCTCCCCAGTGTGAACTCGTAAATGTGTTTTTAAGGTCTGTACAACTTTGAGTAAATGTTTTGTTACAATCCGAGCAGCTGAATCGTTTGAGGTCAAAACGAATGGCAGCATGTCTTCGTAATTCTGAACTGGTTTTAAATTCTTTTCCACAGTTTGGTTGTGAACACTTTAGGGATTTTGAGGGTTTGACTTGTTTTGTTGAAAAAATATCACAAGGAAAAAACTCTTACCTGTTTGCTGCTAATACATTCCAATAAGATTAAAACAAATTATTGCGTCAGTTAATTATTATTTTAGCGAAAAATGATTCACGTGTGCAAGGCAAGGGAGGCACGAAAATAATTAAAAATCAGTCGAATTTATATTTTGCATTAATGTACACGTACACCGGAAAGCTACAATCACAAGCAGAGACCGAATTAAGTTATACTTCACAACTAACCAAAAATTGGTTTTTAAAATAAGTGGCGTTTAAGCACATATCGTTAAAAATGTAAAATAATGTTATTGTGTTAAAAAAAAAATTAACCAAAAACCAGTCTTAAGTAACATTGCTTTTTGCCTTACCGGAATGCAGTAAACGTGGCTAAGGCATCACGCTACGCTGCAAAATATTTCATGGACGAAGATGCGACTGTGATTTTTGTGAACAGCCGTCTGGGTGGTTTTGGTGATGGAGAAATCTGGCAGCTGTAAACTTTTCGAAACTAAAATACTTAGTTTTACGCCCTTTTGAAGTAGGTTATTTATAGTTTTGGCCTACTTTAAAACATTAATTTCTAGTTTTGTCCTTTTCAAAAGAAGTAATTTCTAGTTTTGACCTGTTTGAAAGCAGTAAGTACAAGTTTTGACTTTTTTAAAAATGGGTTAATTTCTAGTTTTGACTTTACCGGAAGTGCTCGTTACTAGTTTCGAATGGGTTCGAAAGCGTTAATTTATAGTTTGGTCTTTTTCGTAAACATTAGTAAATAATATCTAAGAATTTTTCAAGTATTTGAAAGGATTCCCAGTTTCGAAGGAGTGTTGTGACTTTCCGAGCTAGTTAAAATCCCTTGGCAATCCCTAGTTTAAATACGAATTTTGCGCAGCTGGTCATTGAGGACATTTTATGTATTTTACGAACAAAATAAAAATTCACGGATTGAAACGAAAAATTAAAAATTGGGTGCGTGAAATGAATTCTATGTGAATTTCACACTAAAAGAATGTTTCAAAATAAATTTTAATTAGGAAATTGTTGCTCAGTCGAATGATTTCGACAAAATTCCCTGCCACTCACGAGGCGAATGGAATTTCGGGTTAAATAGGTTCGGTTAAATAGATTCAGAAAGGCTATTTACATTTTCTCAAAATTGTTTTAAAATACAATTTAGAAAAATTACAAATTATTACCATTCGTTTTGTGCACTCACATGGGAAAAGCTAAAGTTGTTTGTGATGACTACTGGTAAACAATTAATTAAAAATCAATATCAACTTATTTAATGTTGCATACAAAAACACTGGAAGGTAAAACCACGTCTAGATTGCCCAACTTATCTTGTGCAATTTTATATTATTATTATTATTCTGGATTGTAATAGCACACCCACACCAAAGTAAAAATTTTTGTAAACTAGTATCAATAATATTTCGGTGGTTCTCACGTAAACAATAAGTGGCGTTAAAGCTAAACAAGGCTACACAATAAAATAAAGTTTTGAATATTTACCCTTTTAAAAACTGCTAAAACACACAAAAACCAGTTTAAAGAAAATCCGATCCGGAAATTCATTTTTCATCTCGCTACCCGCAATTAATCTTGGTGCTTTTAATGAGTGAGACACCAACGAATTGGCTGCTTTAAACTTTTCGAAACGGCAATATTTACAAAATAAAATATAAAATTTTGTAAGTCGGTACCCAAATAAATAAAATTCAATTTTGTTAAAAAAAACCCCAAGAGAAAACTTTAGCGTATATTAGCTGGCTTTATTCAAACTTAAGGTAAAAATAAATAGTTGCATCAGTTAAGTGGCGTTAAAACTAAACATTTCATTTTTTTTTGTAAACTGTTGGTGCTTTTAGTGCGGAAGAGATCTGGCAGCTGTAAGCTTTTCGAAACTGAAATATTTAGTTTTACACCCTTTTGAAATAGGTTATCAATAGTTTTGCCCTACTTGAAAACGTTAATTTTTAGTTTTGTCCTCTTTAAAAGCAGTAATTTCTAGTTTTTACCAGCTTGAAAGCAGTAATTACTAATTTTGAATTTTTTTAAAGCGTTAATTTCTAGTTTTGACCTTGCCTGAAGTCCCGAAGTGCTCGTTACCTATTTTGAATGGGTTCGAAAGTGTTCATGGGCTCAATGGGCTGTATGCAAAAAATACATAACGCAGGTTGCGGTCGGTGGTTGTTCCGCTTATCGTTACAGCCCTTATTGTTACACTGCACTGCTGCACCATTGCACTGACAACCAGATGCGTCACGTATCTGTTATTGTTCTCAAAAACGTTTTGCGTCGGTAGTAGTTCGAGTGGCGTCAATACTTGAAAATATTATTTAGCTTTAAAATTAAAACTCATTGATAGAAAGATTAAACAACAAACTAGTTGACGTTGAAGTAAATTTTTAGTGATTAATTTATTGAAAATTTCCATTACGAAAATCGTGTTGTAATTAAAAACGAATTTTGTTTAAACACAAAAAATCATTAATTTTTATTCTCAATTAATTTAAACTATAATAATTTTTTTACCTTCATGGTAACTACAATTTTTTCAGGTGGTCAGAAAAAGTATAATAAGAAAAAATTAAAACTTTTGTTTTACTAAACTTGTATTATTAAAATAAATTAAACTCTTTTATCTTTATTAAAACAAAATCTGATGAATTCTTCAAAACTTTCTAATTTTTATTGCAGAGAATTTATTCAATACAATAATGGCATAATTTGGTTGGGCAGTAAGTTGAGCCAGGTAAGGCCCACACGATTTAAGATTTTAAGACTTTATTTTGGTATTTTGTACTCTCACAATATTACAAACTGTATTTACACGTTCAAGAATGCAAATGCAAACATGTAGAATGCTCACTGTGAATTATTAGCAGCAATTTTCTCATTTATTTCGTCTAATCTAAAGTTTCAAATTCTCATATAATGAGATTTGAAAATGAATTTAACTCGTAGGCAGAGAATCTGATTCTGATTTCTGATATTAATAGTGTCCTTTTGCTACAATTAATTGAAAAAAAATTTGAATTAATCTTTGTGACATTGCACTGTGACTTTGTGAGGGAGTTGAAAAAGATTTATATATGTGCAAGATGGACCACGATGATGATCATATTCACCATCCTGACAGACAAGGCCAGGGTCCGGCTGTTAATTCAATCTCTTCTATGCATCATAACCTGGTAATAATGGCGGTCCTAATAAGGAACATTTAACATTTAATACGTTTTGAAGTTCAAAAAAGCTCGGTTATTGAACATTTCCTGGCTAAACATGCAAAATGACGCGTATGTGTTGCTGCTTTCATGTGCTGAAAAAGTGCAAATTAAGGTTTTAATTGCCTTGAAAAAGTGTCAATACCGAATACAAGGTCCCTGTTTGTCTTAAAAACATTAAATGGAGGTTTTGCTGCTCTTGAAAAAGTGTAAATCAAAAGTTTTGTTTGCTTTGAAGAAAAGTAAACTGAGGGTTTGCTTGTTTTTAAAATGTAAATCCAGGTTTTACGAGTTTCGAAAAAGTGTAAATCCACAGTTTCTTTGTTTCAAAAAGTGTAAATCTAAAAGGGATGCATCCGCTGGCAACGCAAGGCTTTGATTGCTTTGAAAAAGTGTCAATCCAGACTCCAGGTTTTGATTGTTTCGAAAAGTGTAAATCGAGATTTTGATTGTTTCGAAAAGTGTAAATCGAAGTTTTGCTTGTTTTGAAAAGTGTAAATCAAGGTTTTGCTTGTTTTTAAGAAGTGTAAATCAAGATGTTGCTTGTCTTGGAAAAAAAGTACCAATAGAGGTTTTTCTTCTTTTGAAAAAGTCCAAATCGAGGTTCTGCTTGCTTTAAAAAGCGTAAATCAGGCTTTTTTGTTCCTTTTGAAAAGTGTAAATCCAGGTTTTGCTTGTTTCGAAACGGTATAAATACAAGTTTTATGTGTTTAAAAAAGTGTAAATCTACGTTTTATCAGTTTCAAAAAGGTGTAAATCCAGGTTTCACCAGTTTCGAAATACTATAAATCCACATTTTCTTTGTTCTGAAAAGGTGTAAATCCACATTTTCCTTGTTTTCAAAAAGTATAAATCCGGGTTTCCAATTCTTTGAAATGGGATAAACCGCGTTTTGGCTTCCTTTTAAAGAATGGAAAAATTAATTGTTTTTCTCGTCGTCAGTAGTAACCGCCTCATTTAATCAATTTATTTCGAAAAAGGCAAAAAATGTTTTTGTACATTTTTGTGGTTATGCGCCATTTTTGTCAATTTTTCGTAATGTTAACAGGCGTCTACTAGCCGTTTATACTCTTTGCCTTCCAGCAACAGTGAATAGGTTTCATTTTGCATTTCAAACAGCGATACGCTAATAAAATTATGCAAACAGCAAGGATGATGGTACACTTTGCTGGGGTATAGTGCCGTTGTAATTTTATTATTAAAATTGTTCAAAACTGTCTAGACAATTGAAATGCCTATGTATGAATTGTTTTCTCTTTTTGTACAGATGGTATTTCACGCAGGATTGAGTGAAACGATTCTCTTTGATTTTTGGAAAACTTCGGATGCTTGGGAAATGGCAACCTCAACAGTTTT
>JAQFZC010004667.1:0-15639 GCA_034695205.1 Dicyrtoma fusca | reverse complement strand
TTCTTTATTTGGTATACAAATGGCTGCTGTACTCGAGTGTACTCTCCTCGGGGCAGCAAGGATTAATAATAAGATAATGAGAAGCTGAAGCCGCCGTGTTAGACGAAGTTTCTTCATTAGAAATTCATAGTCGCCTTTCACAGTCAATTCTTGTAGAAATTGTACCGCCCTGTGCAAATTAGCATAAGTTTGCTCCAGAAACACCAAGTGAAAATACATTGTGAGATACACATTTGAGCCCGTAAAAACAATAACTGTGAAGTCGAAGAGGCCTGCCAGAGCATAGTTTAACCCAGTTTTGTGTCCTTGAGGTAAAATATTGAAGAAGAGCTGAGGTCTTAAGGGATCGCTTAGTAAAATCAGCATAACAAATATAGTCCCAAAGCAAAAACAGATAGGAAGTAATGATAGCAATATTTCCTGTTTAGTTTTCTGAGACATGATTTTTGGTACACTTGTAGCATTTTTCTTCCTTTCACGAAATAGCTCATTCCACACGATACACCAGTCACTGTCATATTTTTTGTACAGAGTTAACAGAAAAATCCCGGGGGCATACCAGCACATGTACACAAACTGAACTGAGAAATAATTACTATTGAAATGGTCAGTAGGCCCTCTTAGCATGGTCCACATTGTTAACGAAATGTGACCGAAAAATAGCAGTAAGCAGGCAAAAGTAAGGTAACGAAAAGCTATTTTCCACTTTGATGAGAGTTTCTTTATTTTACAAGTGTTTGGGTCAAAGCTGAAGGGAAATAGACCCAACGTAGACAGAATCTTTATGGCTAAAATATTTCCCATTGTTTCGCATTTAGGCGGTAGTGCTTTTTAGGTTACAATATTTTTTATAGTAATTGGAGTGTCGTTTTTAAAATTTTTGTTGCCCAGGAAAATGCGTGCCAATTAGTTTTTGACGTCTTGGAATACTGCAGAGGTAGGCTTCGAAGATATACTGGTCGACATAACAAAATACCTCAAACGTTAGTAGGGGTATTTGTTGTATTGGTATAAACGGTCTAGCACCTTTTTATCATACAATGCGTCATGTGATATTCAAAATATTCCTACTTTACCAACCCAACCTATGATTAGTTTGTAGATACACGTACCTACATGTGTAGCTGGGTGCCTATATCTTAGAATATGGCCAAATAGTACGCCTTATCGTTTATATAGCTACATAATTTAGGACAAACGATTTGGAAACAATCCAACAATTAATTGATGAAGCAGTATAGCTCTAATTGGGGTTTGGGATATAATGTTTCGTATTGTGATTTGGTAACTATTTCCCACAATATGTCTAAGGCTGTAGTTTTGTTATTACTCTTTCGGGCGCTCACATTAATATGCATTCCGTCGGTTCACTTCACGGTCGCAACTTCGAAATGCGAATCTTCGAAATTATTTCTTCAAAAAGTCACAACTTTGAATGTTTATTTCATAAAAATTTAATTTTTTTAAATGACCGAAACTCATAGTAACTAAATGGCTACAAAGTTACATTTATTCTTTTACAATATTATTTCCAGAAATTTTGAAACAAAAAATCGCTGTAGATTTATGACACGTATGCTTGTGCCAATATAGTATTTATGATTATAACAACTGAGCAAGCAAAACGATATATTGGTTAGAGTTAATACGGAGTTTGTAATATTTTACAGCTGTTTCTTATATTTAATTTACACTTTTATTTTTTGGCGAAATTATATCATTCAAAATTGTGGATTTTCGAACAAACAGTTTTCAAAGAAATAGATTATCTAAGAAATAGTTTTCAAAGTCGTGAATTCGAAGATACAGTTTCGAAGTTTCGACCAATTATCGTTTTCTTACTGCTGTGGAGTTACTGCTAGAACATTACCAAATAATTCTCCTTATAAGTAATAACTAGTATTATCTGTATTGTTTTTGTTGAGTATGCAACCAATTATTTACACCAAAAGATAATAAGTGTAACCTTTTGACATTTTTGGCCCTGAAACTAATCAACGGAAACGATATGGTACCTTTCCGATATCTCTTTTTAGATGGTGATTGTGCAACTACTATCTTAGTACTTTCTATTATTACTTATCGTTAGAACCCGGTTATAATAAATTGTTCACAAATCCACCATAATTTATTATTGAGACTGTTAAATCTCAATCTGCACTACGATTCAGCTGTTATCAGTTATTCATAGTTTCGTCAAGTGGTCAATAGTTTACACTCTACTAAATAAATTGCTTAATTACTGCATTTATAATTAGTTACTAACCAAGGCAGATATTTAGTACCAGGTGTACTTCCGCAATGCTCCCTGGTGTTTGACCCTCAGTTTTAAACCTTTTCTTTTCAAGCTGTCTGTCCACAAATACTGATATACTTTTGTCTTATGCTGTCTATCAATTGTTTTTATAGACTGCGTGTCTACCGCTTTTAAAAAACGAATGTATCTTAAAATGTAATCTTTTGTTTGACAAAGAACTGTAAAATCGTTTTATTCACGAACGAAGTTACACAATTGTGTAACACAGAAATGCCTGAAGGCTTTGGCAGATCCTGAAAGACGGAAAGTGCAATCAATTATTTAAATAATGAAAACGTTTACCATCTACATTGGCTCTTGATTCTAGCGCCAGTTGTTTTAAAGCCAACAAAGACAGACAATAGGCCATATTTAGGCACTGCGATACTTACCGCTCTGGACAATAAGTGAACAACATATGAAATGACCATGAGCTTTTCAGTTATACAACTGTACACGTGGTTCACATTATTAAGTATGCCTTTGATATATCTGAAGCAAATTTCGATCATTAAATTCAAAAGAGCAATAGCTTGCCCAGCAAAAAGCATGTAAAATACAATCTGTATGTCAGTTTCAGTTAATGAAATCGGTCTTGGTCCATCATTTTCCAATTAAGTTGCTTTTTCTATGACAGTTTGTTGGTTGCGCATAATGTTTCTGTAACCGAAAGGCAGCCATTGCTTCCACAACCCATACAATCCAGAGCTCAAAAGTACTTTCATCCGATTTGGTGTGATTTGAAAGACCACATCGTCCCAGTTAGTTAATTCTATTTTTTCAGGTGTTCTAAGAAAGTTGTCCTCGTCCATAAATTTTCTATTGGAAAGCCAATGTCGTTGTTTACCTCGTTTAAGGCGTTCCATAGGAGCACTGTTTAGTAAATTGAGAAACTTATCAACAGTTTGTTCGTCCGTCACCCATGCTGTCTTCTGATGCTTAAGGGATGCTGCGGATAAAGCTTCCTGCACATACGATTCACAAACAAAGGTAAATATTGTTGGCTCGGTGAGCATAGTGCGTTCTAGCTTCGTGAGCAAGTTTCTTTGCTTGTTAAAAATTTGGTCATAAAAAAGCATTAGTTGATTGAAGAACTGACAGCTTGTCTCTGAATCCTGTGTTACTTGCTTCATATGACAGGGCAGTTTGGACAAATTAGGCCACCCATTTGGATCCATGTTTACACCAGATCTCACAAGCTCAAGATTTCTGTAATGCAGCAATTTTGCAGTTGAATTGTATTTAGTGCTTTCCACCTGGCACATCCAGTGATTCTCATCTTTAATTGGTAGAAATAAAACAAATTGACGGATATCCTGCAATGTGCGCCATGGCATTACATACGGGTTTTTAAGCGTTGCGTCTGATTTTAAAAATCCTTTGTAGCCATTTGTCAGAACGATACCCGTAAGGGACCACAAGGACAAAACCATCACGCAGATTCTAACTAATGCTTTATTTTGTGTGTGGTGTGGCTGTACATTGTCAATTTGCTCTATGAGAACCGGGCCAATCCACAGGAAAGTTGACTCAAAATATTGACATAATATTTGTGGTGCTTTCCACGATCGAGTTTTGTGTAGGAAATCGCTTGCAAAGTAAATCGCAGTCAGAACAACAGAAGTGATGACTAGTAGACTTGATAGAAATGCCCATAACTGCCATGTAAATGGAGCCGTGAGGATCTCGCTGCCAGATGTCCGTCTTCGTACACTCTCGCTGGTTATAAATAGGAAACCCTCCGAACGACCTTACACAAAAATACAATTATACATTATTATTATTACTACCTTAAAAACAGATTAGTTTCATGCCTTACCTCACTACATTCAATTAAAAATATTTTAACTATGTTCATTTAAAGATCATGCAAAATCTGGGTACTCCCCTTAATACTCATTTTAAAAAAATAAAGACCTGATTTTAAATGAGATTTTTTTTACCCAGAATGATTCGATGGTATTTGTTGCTTTGCGTTGATTCTAGTTTAATTAAGAAACTAGTTGCTAGCAAGGGATACCTTAAAGTACTGCCATCAAATTTGGCCTCAAAATTGAATTTACCGATCTTATGTCTTTGCAAAATTGCAGATGTGTTTAGTGATTCTAAAAGAAACTTTAAAACAGCTAATACTAACAACCCGGGTTTGCTATCTAATGAATTTTTAACAATTTTAGCACATCGGTTTTCCATAGATTGCTGCCACGTTGCAGGGTTTAGACAATTATTTCTTGATTTAATTTTTTTGTCATGTATCGTTTGGATTTTGCTGGAGTTGTCTAGTAGGAACAGGATACGGCTCTCTGTTTTACTCCATGGTAGCCAGAAAACACTCCTTCCATCTTGAGTGGCACGTTTTAGTGCCACGTCCATATTGTGTTTGCAACCTTTATTGCAAGGAAATCTTTCATAGTGAAACTGATGGATCCTGCAATACTGACAAAAAAAGAAACCGTAGGATATATTGTAGAATCCTGTGACACTACTATGTTTATGGGAAATTAAGCATATTTGCTGGTAGAATCCGTTTGATTTATTTTTAAGAGATTACAAAAAAGAAATAATGTCTAGGGGCGATATGGTCTGAAAATATTCAAGAAATATAACTGTATGATTCAGTTTAGTTTGAGGAACTGACACGGAAGTAAGTGCTCAAGGTGTGTTTTCACATATGATTAACTTCCCTATTAGGTCGGACGCTTAGGTCAACCATTTATTTCCTGATTTTTTCACACTATATTATTCACATGTCACAAACTCAGGACAAAGAAAAGTGGGAAGTAAAACAAGAAACGGGTACGAATCGCTGCTTGAACTGAACGACGTTTTGATTCCGGAACTGCAGTAGTGGATATAATTTATTAGCTTTTCGAAAAATGTCGAAGGCAGGTAACAAGTTTGAATCATTGCTAGAAAAGAATTAGCCCGAATCTAAAGTTAAGATTAGCCGGTGGTAAACACAATTCCAGGGTTCCTAGCCGCCAGGGGGGATCACACTGAATATTAAGTATCGAATTTCCTGGCTAGAATTTAACATCATAATCATAACATAGTTTTTGTCTTAACTATTTGGTACAAGAACCTTCTGAGAGACTAATGAATAAATAGTTGGTATTATACAAACAATATCCACAATGTTATGCATATAGAATACAGTATACTATTCATTACTACAAATAAGCTTTACATTTATGCACCTGGTCTTAAACTAAAAACTTATATATACACAAAGAAACACGAATCAAAATGTATTTTTCACATAATTCCTTAATTGGAATATAATAATTCCATAATTCCTTAACATGGTCTTACGGGCGTTACCCCACAGAGAGCTCAATTTATTATTAAGCAAATTTATTTTTTATTTTGATTGACAACATTGTGTGATTTTTAATACAGTATCCTATCTGAAAGCCATTAAAAATTAAAACTACGTCTATGAAAATGTACCACTTACTTGCTATTACCTACTGGCGTTTCACAAACAGTCCTATGCATATACGAATAGAATTACCTTTGACATATTTGTTTAATATTACAATAATAATAACAAATTTTTTGCAAACTAAGAACTTTTTCAATCGGGATGACCGAAATATTCTCAAACTACAGTCTAACCGTAGACGTACGTACGTACCTTCATTGTCTAACTTGTTTACAAAAAAAAATTGAAAGTGTCATAAAATTTACAAACAGCTTAAGAATCTGATGTTCTGTAGACCGATTATTAAACACGATATTGAAATGGTCCCCGCCGAATACAAATTGACCTTTTTATTATTAAATGACCGAAATACTTACTACAAAAACAAGACTACACACTCTCAGACAGCAATTAAAAAACGATGAATGTGAATATTTAGATTCGTAATTCATTTCCTTTGCTGCAAATGATTATCGCCATTATGTACCCAATCTCTCCACAAATCAGAAAATTTTATGTACGAATATCTAGAATAACTCAACTCAAAATAAAAACTACCAACCAGCAAATTCAAAACAAGCCAATAGCTCAGAACCTACTCCGGCTCTTGAATCTATCCCACTGCAATGCGCCAAATGTTTTTAAGCAATTCAACCATTGCCTGAAACTGGACACTGCGATACTTACCCAAGCTCTAAACATTAGCTGAACTAAATTCGAAATTGCCGTGGCGTTTTCAGTCATGCAGCCATATACATAGTTTGCAGTATTAAGAATTGATTTAGTATATTTGAAGCAAACTTCGATCAATAAATACGAAGTAGCAATACCAAGGCCAGCAAAAAGCATGTAAAATACAATCTGTATGTCAGTTTCAGTTAGTGAAATCGGTTTTGGTCCATCATTTTCCAATACAGTTGCTTTTTGGGTGATAGTTTGTGGATTGCGCATGATATTTCTGTAACCGGCAGGGAGCCATTGCTTCCACAACCAATAAATTCCAGAGCTCAAAAGTACTTTCATTCGATTTGGTACAATTTGAAAAAGCTCGTCATCCCAGTCGGTTAATTTTAATTTTTCAGATGTTCTGAGAAAATTATCCTCGCCCACTGTCTTTCCATTTGACAGATAATGTCGTTGTGTATCCGGCTTGAAACCAACCTTAGTATAGTTATTGAGTTTACTGAGAAGCTTGTCGACGCTTTGTTCGTCTGTCACCAACGCTGTCTTTACATGCCCGAGGTGTGCAGATAAAACTTGTTGCACATAAGATTCACAAACAAATGTCATGTTCAAAACTACAGTTGGTATAGTGCGTTCCAGTTTTGTCAGCAAGCCACTTTCCTTGTTTGAAATGTGAGCGGAATAAAACAAAATTTGATTAAAAAACCGACAACTTAACTCTAAATCTTTTGTGATTAGTTTTGTGTAGCATGGCTGTCTTCCCAAATCAAGCCACATGTACGGATCATTTATCTCATCAGAGTTTTCATGTATAAAATCCCTGTAAGCTACGAATTTTGGTGTCGACTTGTTTTCCGTATTTTGTAGGCGGCACATCCAGTGATTCTCATCTTTAACTGGTAGAAACAATCTAAATTTGAGGATGTCTTCAAACGTGCGCCAGGGCATTACGTACGGGTTTTCAAGCGTTGCGTCGGATTTTAAAAATCCTTTGTAGCCATTTGTCAGAACGATGCCCATAAGAGACCACAAGGACAAAACTATCACGCAAATTCTAACTATCGCTTTATTTTTTATGGGGTGCGGCTGGATGCTGTCAATTTGTTCTAGGAGAACCGGACCAATCCACAGGAAGGTTGACACAAAATATTGACAAAATATTTGAATAGTTTTCCACCTCCGCATTTTGTATAAGAAATCGTTAGCAAGGTAAATGGTTGCCAGCACGACCGAAGTGATGACGAGTAGGCTTGCAAGAAATGTCCATAACTGCCACGTAAATGGAGCTGTGAGGATCTCGCTTCCAGATGTCCGTCTTCGTACACCCTCACTGGTTACAAATAAAAAGCCGTCCGACTGACCTTCATCAAAAATACAGGTACATAGTATTCAAATAATACAAACGTAAGTTATTTTCAATCCTAATGCCGCTTACTCAATGCCGCTCATTACAATATTTTTTGAAATACGTAGGTACGTATGTTCAGCAAACCGGATCACCTTTTTCCGTATAGGGACCTATATAACGTTTGAAACCGTTACTTACAATTACAGCACGGTGTAATCAGTTTCCAGATCCATACAAAATCCAGATTGTAAAAATATGAATAAGAGTGGAAAATGAGTTAGTGAACCAAAGTGCAATATAGGTTTAGTAATTTGACAGGCGTCCTCCCTTTTCCTGGCAAATCAAATTAAAACCTGTGAATCTGCTACCGCTGCGATTGAGACAACTTATAATGGCACGGCAACACCAGAAAAGTTGCAAAAACTAGATCTAACAGCTCTACAGTCTACTCCGTATGTGAAATGCTAAACAATGAGTGAACATCCTTCGAAAGTTCAACTAAACCAATAAGAAAGTTTTTAATTTTGAATTGAAAACTGAAATCTATTCATGGCCATTAACTGTTACATCGGAGAGCAAGATCACGATTAATTTGCATATTAAGTATGCGCATCCAGAATGATAAAAGAATTCGTATGCAAATTCAAAAAATACGACAACGGATATAGGTACCGTAAATTCTCGTTTACAACGCGTGTCTCTAATTGTACGCGGGGGTTCGAGGAAATGAATGGAATAATGCCCGAGTCTCCAATAATATGCGGGTCTCTAACAGTACGCGGGTCACCGGAAGTATTTTCAGTGTTTAAGTGTACAGAAATCAGTGTAAACCAAACATTTTAGCCACTGAATTGCTTGAATTAAATGCCACATTCTTTTGAGTCGCTTGAAAGTGTCAAAATTCTTGTTTTTAGCCTGTTTATTTCATCTAAACTCAGAGTGGTAAAACAGTTAGTTTGAATAATACGCAGGTCTCTCTTAATGCGCGTGTCTTTAATTGTGCGCCTAGGTCCGAGAGGCTGAATGGAATAGTTCGCGGGCGTTCTATTAGAGAGTTTACGGTACGTTGCTTTAAATTGGATCTATCCTGGACAATCCTGTTAACTTTAAACCGTAAAAATAAATTGGGTAGAAGTAGACAGAGACATTGTTGCCAATGCGGTGCCTAGATTCCAATTTTTTTGACAATTACATTCTTCAGAAGATAAGAATCATTGGCCTTATTGTTGGGGCAAGGTCATCAATCATAAAATTCTTTAAAAACTTCATGTCAATTGTTGCTATATTTGCGAAGCGTGTTAAACGTGTCTTGCAAATCAGATTTTTGCAAAGTGCTAGGTTTTAAAAATATAAATTTAAAAAAGTGCTTTCTTTAAAAGTAAATAACTTTATCTAGCATGCTAGATACACTAGATAGAACTTTTACTGCCTAATTATTGCAATGTAGGAATATCGCTTACTGACTCACACAGCACCATAACTTTAAAGCGTCAAAAACAACGTCAGACTTTATAATAACGTTTTCTTACCTAGAATGTATTGATGGTAGCTGTTGCTTACCCATACTGCTTCAAGTTCATCAAATTTGTAACTAGTTTCTACTATAGGATGCTTAATTCCATCTGTAGAAAATTTGACTTCAAAATCAAATTTACTATCTTTTTGTCTTTCCAAAATTGCGGATGTGTTTAGTGGTTCAAGCAGAAACTTTAAAATAGCAAATTCTAACAAACTTTGTTTGCCATCTATTTTGTTTTTAACAATCTGGACGCATCGTTGTTCCACAGTTCGCTGCCACGTTTCGGGATTTAGACAATCATTTCTTGGTTGCAATTTTTTGCCATGTATTGTTAGGATTTGGCTATTATGGTTTTCTAATAGGTACCGAATCATGGTCTCCGTTTTATGCATTGGAACCCACAATACGCTTCTACCCCCCTGAGTGGCTTGTAAAAGGGCCATGTCCATATTGTGTTTGCAGGAATGAATATTATTGCACGGAAATCTTTCATACTCAAAGTGATACATCCTGCAATACGGACAAAAAAAGAAGCCATATAAGAAAAAGTAGAATCCTGTTAATCTACTCACACTTTGGGAAATGAAGAGATAATACATTTTCGTGTTTATTAGCGAGATTTCTTTTTTATGTTTGCGATAATTGGACTGCAACTGTAGGAACTGTGTTGCGCTGGCATTTTCAATGAGAAACAAGAGAGTCTTTTGAAATCGAGTTATGGAAATAATATATTCGGCTCTATGCTCAGCGTATAGTTGAGAAGTACTTGCACAGAAAAATTCGAACAATTTCAGATTCGGGGGTCCTGGTTGAAGCATTGCCCTTGTCAAGGAAACTAACTTGAGAAAGCAAGTTCCCGTCCATTTGTATCTGTAATGGTCCGTTATTTGATGCATTGTGTAGCCATCATAAAGGGTGGGATCTGCCGACGTCAGCCTTATAGGTATTTCAATGGAGTCAAATTTGACAGCAATATTGGCGCCATTAATGAACTTGAATCTATATTCAATAATTTGAATGGAGCAGTTCTTGTAGTAATCTAAGAGAGGGTTTAAATCCAACAAATCCGTTTGTGCAACACGCAACGTTACTTTCTTTTGTTTCCACTCGGCTGCATTTCCTAAGCTTTTAAATGCCTTCGGGGATGTAACTTCTAAACTTTGTATCCTACGCTTGTTTTCGTTGCTCAGCTCAGCATTGACACAAAGCTGTAGTATCAACACATACAAAAAAATGATTGCCACAGGCACTGGTTTCTGGGAATCAATCATATTTTTGTGGTATAATATATTTTGTCAGATTTAAATTGATTGTATTGGGATTGACAGAAATGGAGCCTAGCGAAGGGGCGATATATACTAAACGTAGTCAGGTTTTATTCTACAATAATTTCATGGTTTTATGAAACTAAACAACTTAGATTAAGGAATCGTCAGGGAAGTTTACGTATTATAGTGTGATTTCATTTCCGGTTTATTTCCTTATGTTGGGCGTTCAGCTCTACCGTCCACTTTCAATCACATTTTATATTATGTATTTAGATGGTCACAAACTCAAGCAATCGAGAAGTGGGAAGTTAAACAAGGAAGAGATTCCAATGAAGACACGAACTGTATGACCTACTGAGTACGGAACTGCATTAGTTCCTCATTTTTTGTAAAATCAGTTTAGTTGTTTGTTTATTGTTTCGGTTATTCTTGTTTATTATTATTTTAGCTTGTACAAGGTATTGCTTAGATTTTGCTGGAGTTTACTAATAGGAACCGGATGCGCCTCTCTGTTTTACTTCATGGTAGCCAGAGTACACTCCTTCCATTTTGAGTGGCACGTTTTAGTGCCACGTCCATATTTTGTTTGCAACCTTTATTGCAAGGAAAAGAAAATCTTTCATAGTGCAACTGATGGATCCTACAATACGGACCAAAGTAGAAGCCATAGAAGAGATTGTAGTATCCTGTGGAGCTACTTCTTTTTTGGGAAACGAAGAGAAATTGCACTTTGGTATTTTCTGGCGAGATTTCATTTTTATCTTGTATGTTATTGGACTGCCAGCGTAGAAACTCTGCTGCACTGGTATTTTCAATACGAAACAAGAGAGTATTTTGAAATCGAGTCTTGGAAATAGTATATTCAGTTCCATGTTCCCCATAACTTGGAAAAACGTATGGGCGGAAAGAGTTAAGCAAGTCAACATGATGGGGCCCCAGTTGAAGCGCTTCTCTTGTCAGGAAATTAACTTGAGGAAGCAAGTCTGCAGCAAGTGTCCATCTGTATCTGTAATGGTCTATTGTTGGCGATATATCCTTGACACCATACATGATGGGAAATACCAAGGTCAGCTTGATTGGCTGTATAATGGAGTCCAGTTTGACGGCAATAGGGATGCCACTAACGTAAAGGAACTTTTTTTCAATAATTTGAATGGAGCAGTTCCCGTAGTAACTTAAAAGAGAGTTCAAATCTAAATACTACGTTTGTGTAATGCGTAAACTTATTTGTTCTTGTTCCCACTTATCACCATTTCCAACGCTTTGAAATACCATTGGAGGTGTAAATTCGTAACTTTCTATTGTACTATATTATTTTTATTGTTGAACCTTGCATCAGCACAAAATTGCAGATTCAACAACACATACAGAAGACCGGTCGCCAAAGTCACTAGTTTGTGAAAATTAAACATATGTATTTGTAAGATGGAATTCGTTTGTTTTATTTTTTAGACAGTACAAAAAATAAATAATGCCAAGGGGCGATATAGTCTGAAAATAATCAAGAATTATAAGGGTATTATTCAGTTTAGTGTGAGGAACCGACAGGGAAGTGCCTTGTCCTAAACTAAAAACTTGTGTTGTGTACACAAAGAAACTCAAATCAAAATGTATTCTTCATATAATTCTTTAGTAAATCATGGTCTTACGGGCGTTAGCCCACAGATAGCTCAAATTATTTTAAAAATAAATAGTTACTTTTTTTTAATTTTAATTTTTAATGTCAACAATGTGTGATTGGTAATACAGGATTCTAGCTAAAAGCCAGTAAAACACGTCTTTGAAAATCTACCACTTAAAGAGAGAGAGAGAGAGAGAGAGAAATAGAGAAAGAAAAATTTATTTATTTAAAATAAAATTGACACTGTCGTCCAACGAGGATAGCCCCAAGGACTCAGTATACTCTTTAAACTTTTGTTATACATGAACTATTTTGCAGTGAAGTAGTAATAAGGTAATACTATTTTAGTATTAAGAATCCCTAATTATCCGGAACGGTTGAAAATAAGGGGTGTACACAGATTTGAGATGATTTCTTGAGAACCGTTGTTACGATGTCTTCAATTAATGCTGGTGGTAATGCATAATTCTTCATCAATTTTCGAGAAAAAATGTAGAGATTGTTCCCCTGGCGCCGACATATAATCCAATCACCTCAATATCCACCAGTCCAAGTTTTTCTTCAAAGTATGAAACATAGTGTTCGTATATTGCTTTCTTTTCGAGGTTTACGGATTCAGCTTGGTTGCTGTCTTGTTCCATTCGTATGGTGGGATCGATAATAACCCCTTTCTTTGATACTTGATCGAATGCAATAATGTCTGCCGGTCGCGAACTGCCACTATCCTCGGACGTGTCTTCGGGATTTTGACCATGCTTGTTTCCTATAGCTGAGTTGCAATCCACATCTTGTAGGACTTTCCAACCTATTTTGCTCATTGCGTCGGCTAGTAGATTTCTGACTGCATGATGCCTATTGTTGCGTACTAGCTCTCCTCTCCGACATTTACCGAGGATGTGTCCAAGTGTTTCGGTCACTTTACAGCCGAAGCGGCAGTAAAGGTCTCCTCCAAGGTCAGGTCGGGGAATAGCTTTTACGGGTAATACGTAGGCGACCATTTTAATTGCGACAGTCAACTCAGATGTGGTGAGTCCGTTTTTGGAATGCATCCACTTGTTGGCTTGATGGCACTCTTGAAACTGAATGACCCCTTGGCCCTTTTGCGATAGCTTGCTCCATTGTTCATATTCCAGATGTGTTAGATGTTCGCGGATGATTTGATGTTTTTGATTGTATTAGGTAGGTACTCTAATTTGTTTCTTATACCCGGAGGGATATCTCAAAAATCAAGGCAGGCAGCCTGTTCAAAACGCAAGTCTTTGACTTCGTGTATCAAATCATGTTGAGAGTTTGATAAAACTTCTAGGGAGTTGAAATTTTGGATTCCGGCTTCCTAACTTGCTCTGATAAGGCCTAGTCCTTTTACTCTTGTACTGGAGTAGAGCATGTTAGTAGGGGTGCTAATTGAAAGCATGAGTATTTCCTTGACTGAACTGCGAATTATTTTGTCAATTGAGTCTAAGAATTTGTTGGATAATTTTGATAACGGTGCATGCTGGAAGGGATAGATGAGGGTGGGCCACAGATAGTTTTTCACAATTTTCAGCTTTTGATCAAGACGAAGCATTGGGGTGGACACTAGGTTTACGGTATTGTCGTTGAATTTGCTGGCACCTTGCTGCTCTTATTAACTACTGGTGTTCCACAAACAGTGCTACGCATATAATGTGTTCGGTGCTAGCATTCATTAAACCTAAGTTACCAGAATCTCTAACTTAAATTTTTGGTCAACTTCATCAGAAAAGACGAACCAGAATTTGATAGCAACGATTTATTGTGCCTCCCTTTTACTTTTAAGGAAATATCGAGTCTGATAACTTTGACTGACGAGTTTTCAGTCATCCAGCCAGTTTGTGGTCGGGTCTCAATCAGATCGAGGTAAAAGTATAAAGATCTTGGGATTTTCAGTGAATCGTGACTTATTGGCAGAGTGGAAAGCCGGCCGGGGTGCGCAATTTATTCATTAGTATCGAGGCTGTCGTTGTGTCGATAAGCTCGGCGGCTAGAGTGTTCTTTGTAAATATTTATTCCTAGAGAAGGGAGAAAGACATGACAAAGAAATTGCGTCTCTGTCATTGTGTAATTTCCTTCTTTTTCCCCATTTTCTATTTCTTATTTCATTTAGTAGTTCAGTTAGGTATTACTAATTTTCTTAGCTTGTAAGGTGTATGTTTTATAATTAAATATTACTATTATATGATTCTGTGAATCTAAAGCTAATCGGGCTTTAGGATTAATGTAAATATTGTAGGAGTGAGAGAGTGAAGGCGTGAATAAAAATATTGAGTTTATTCCGCAAAACCCGGACATTGTGATTGGCATTAAAGTTATTATCAAGAGTTAAGATTTAGTAAGGGAGCCAGAAAGAGTTAAGGCAGCCGCGGCCGAGTCAGATTGATGCCGAAATTTCATACTACACATTATTATGGACAGTATACATAGCTTTTGTCAGTATCCAAGCGATTACGGTGACCATCATTGTAGTTTTCTACTCGACCATTAGTTTCATTGAAGTGTTTAGGTTAGTGGCAGTTTTTGAATACACAAATAGTAATGTAGTTTTTTTAATTCTTGCTCATGTACAGACAAAATAAATAAATACATTCAGTTTGTCCACACACTGTCCGAAAAACTGCATTTAAATGTCACGGTGAAGCTTGGAACCCCCCAAAATTTCATCGTAAGTATATACAGGGTCGTATATACAGGGTTTTCATGATACTTGTGAAGGATTTTAACGGAACATATACACCGTTCATTGCATCAACGTATAATCTACGTTTGGCCTAGCCGTAATGAAAATTTCTTGGTGCTTTGCGCAATTTATACAAAAGGGTTTTAAAACGTTATTTAATAGTATGTATGTATGTATGCAATTACTCTCCCCTGAGGCATAACGCCTAAGGGAGGGATGCACTGATTTATTAACAATTTATATTTGATAGACATGACATTAAATCAGTACAGATATATTAGATGGTACATAGGTATTTAAGATATAAGCGATATTGGAGAACCATTTGAGCACATCGATTTTCTGCGTAGGGTATAATTTTACTACGTTGGCATCTATTCTGGAAATTTGTGTAACTTTGAAATCAACTTTATAGTAATAACAGATACTTATGGAAACGTATTATAATAACTTAACCAAATTAATTAATTAATAAGTATTATTTGTATTATTATTTGTAGTGACAAACGTAAGTATATTCTTAAACGGTGACTACGTAAATGTCGAGTTAGTTCCTTGGTTTGAGCTGATTGGTGTGACTAAGTACTGCTGTAATTATGGATTCCGCTGTTCGTTCGTATTACCCTCATGATACGGCTTGAGAGAGTGAGGTGGTCGTCGCATGTGTATTTTGATGTGAGGCCGTTATCTGTTACAATGAGTTCGCGTCCAAAGATTCTTGTGAACAGGTTTTGATTTTTATTTTGTGCTTTTAACAATTTTGCTTTCTCGAGTAAGGTTTTAT
>JAQFZC010004666.1:0-15641 GCA_034695205.1 Dicyrtoma fusca | reverse complement strand
ACGCATCAAAGTGAGTCCTATTTGCCGCATCATAATCGCAAAAAATAATCGCATCATAATCGCATCATAATCGCATCATAATCGCATCTGGGTCTCATCTTACACCCATCATAACCGCATCATGCAGTTTTTATGCGGTTATGATGGGTGTAAGATGAGATCCAGATGCGATTATGATGCGAATATGATGTAATTATGATGCAGCAAATAGGACTCACTTTTTGGCACTTTTGATGCGTTTTTGATGTGGTGATTTGGTACAGTGTAGTAACAGTTCTACGTGTGATCAGTTTTTAAAGTTGGTCAGTCGCTGGCGTTTAAGTATCGGTAGCTACAAAACCTTAATCTTAGATAGAATTGTTAACCTACCTTCCCCCATTTGCTTCGAATAATTTTAAGTTCCTGCCAAAAATACTGAGGGCGTAGTATTTCTACTAATTGTTAGTCAAAATTCAATTAAGCTCTTCTTGAACTTAAAAATTATCAAATTCAATTTCCAAAGTTATTGTATTAATTTTTTTCGCTTACAACATTGTTACGGCTATAATATATGAACAACCCTCGCCGTTCGATAGTGTAGATAATATTAGAATAGGATAGCTATAGTGTAGATAGTGTAGAGGAAGGAGAGTGGGGTTGGGTGGATTTCCACACATGCTCTCTTGACGGAGTGTAGAAGAAGAGATGTGGATGAGGTGAGCAGAGAGAGCGAGAGAGAAAACTACATCATTCCAATTTGGATCTCTTTCTCATCCACAACCACCTCACCTTCCTTCCTCCAATCTTTGTGTAAATCCTATCATTTCATCCATACAAAAATTCCTTCAAAAAAACTAATAAAACTTGAGTCTCTTTGACTCACAAAAATTTCCCTTCAATCCTCTCTCGTATTTTTTTATTATTTCTCTCATCATGTAAGTATTTTATTAACAATAATTTAATTTAATCATATTTCATATTTGGCTGGGCGAGGCTGAAACCTTGACCGCCAGGCTAAACTTAGATAATTCCCAGGATGAAGCCAGGGAATTTAGGCCCCGACTGCTTGGATTGTGTCATTAATTTTAGAATTATGATACTTCCCATCAGTCGGGAAGAAAGTCACATAAAGTGATTTTTCCGAACTAAACAACATTAGCGGCTACACAGTTTCTTTAAGTACTATTTTGACAATCTGCATGATTTTATATTTTTTGGTTGTGGCAAACTAAATCAAAGTGAAAACAGACAAAAATTGGAACAAAGATCCTAAATATGAACGCCACCTGCTCCACACGTTTTAATACCAATAAAGAGAGCCAAAATATTTTAAACAGTGTGAGTTTGAATAACATATTTACTTTTATTATGAGGTATGACGATGATAATATTGTTGGCCAAGTTTCGTGAATACTACATAATAACTACTTGCATTATCTGGTGTAACTCCACAGGAACAAGGCACGAATAATAATACATTTTAGCAAATACATATAAATGTAAACATGTGATTAAAGGAGCTATTTCTCGTTGCGTTACATTATTTAGGGGTTTGTTTACTCTTTTTGGCAAAACTTCTAAGGATGTGGTTTTAAAGGTGCAAGTTTCGATTCGTCCACAAATACATTTATTTTCGATAGGGATTGCTGAAGTTTGACAAAAGCCAAACCGATCACATTTATGATGGTTGCTAGGTTGCTACAAAGCTTTTACATGGTCATGCCATAGAATATCAGATTTACTAATATTAAAAGCATTTTCATTAATTTTAACATAAATTGGAACCATTAAACGCATTAGTTTTAGACCTTAAAAATACTCATGCTGAGGATTTTATAATTTTTACTATAAATTACATGCGTAAAAATTATTTTGGCTTTTTACAGCGAATTTCCCGGGTAAATCGGTACGGTTTGGTACGGTACGGGAACGGAAAAGCCAAATGCGTTTCCCGTTCCCGAAAAGTTGGTACGGGAAAGGCTATTTCCCGTACCGTACCGGACCGACCGAAGCTCTACCTCTGCAGGTCAAAATTATCTTTGCCATAAAATACCGCATGAAGCAGAGGCAAAACTGTGCACAATTTGTACATCTCAACATGACGTTGTCCAACCGACAGTGGAAAAGTAATTCAACCAGAAAAATCACCCAAGATCCTAAAATACCCCAACAAGTACCATAAAATACAATGTGAATATCTGAATCCTCAAAAGACAGCTTTCTCAACTTTGCCTCAATTTGTTGGTCACTTTCACTGGCTGGATACGTTTTACTCTTGCCCCCAAAATCGGAGAACCGAATACTTTCCCATTTTTCCCAGAACCAGTAGATTCCGGAGGACAGGAGGACTTCCATTGCATTTGGGACCCATTTGTAATACTTATGCCCACTACTTGGGAAGGCGTACATCGTGGGTCGACTCAGGAAATCATCCTTGTGAACCACATTGTGAGCAAATTTTAGCTTTGGATTGTTTTTCATTATTTTCTGAAACCGATCCCAATACCTATCAAATTGGTCTCGTTTCAGCACAAACGCCACCTTGGAATGGCTACCGGACTCCAGCTCATCCACCAGCATGTCCAAGTACGGTGTGCATTTATGGAATGTTTGGAACAAGACAGTATTCAGCCTTACAAATATTTCCTTTTGGCTCGTATTCTTAGCCCGAAACTCGGCCTTAATCACTGCCTGAAGCTCAGCATACAATTTGCATTCAGAAAATTTTTTATTGCAGTAAAACTGGTACCATTTCAAGATATGACCCTCAAGCCCATTATAATCATACAGACGGGCTTCATTTATAATGTCATCGCATTTCCTCGTAGGAATAAATCCGAAAAAGGAAAAGTTGCAGTTAATCAATTGCGATATAGAAGTCCAATTTGTTTCATACGGATGGTTAATTGTGAAGTCAGATTTAAGACATCCTTTGTAGCCATTAGTCAAAATAATTCCTGTTATGGTCCAAAGCAGCAAAAGCCTACTACAATTAAGATTTACGGCATGAACCTTAATTTTCAGCAAAATCGTCTGGACATTTAATTGTTCTACAAGAATAGCCGAAATGGTCAACCAGCTTGATGACAACTCGTGGAATATTGAAAACATATTAATTTTTCTAATACTTCTGACGCATGAATGCGCCCATATGGTTAGTATCGTGGATAGAATCGTTGCTACTCCGAAGACTGAAACCCAAGTGGTTGTATCGAATGGATTCGTAAAGATATCGAAGGAGGTTTTATTTTGCCTTGCGCTGTCGGACGTCACAAATATATACGGACTTGTGCGACCCACAGGGTAGAATGTATACCCATGGAACTTTTGGTTCTTAAAATATATGTATTGCTCACAACGATCAACAACGCAATTTATTATTTTTGGACCAAGTCCATAGCTGACATGACTTGAGGAATTTAAGCTTAATGTAAGGAACTTAAATGCAGCTTGCCTAATAGTATTTGGATTAAATCGGTCGAAGGGAGATCCGTTTTTGAATTTATTTATGCCTGAATTGCTTTCTTGGTTGATGGGGTGGCTGCTCCAAGAAACATTTTTTCCAAAGTCAACAACAACTGTCTCGTATTGATTCATTGCCTCTGTAAAGCAGTCCACTATTTCCATGTAGACACATTCATAAAAATCCGCTGCGATTTTGTCAACCCTGATAGGGGAAAAATAATTAAAATAACGAGCATCAGGATCTATTCGTGCATACTTAAAGTTGAATTGTAATATGTGAGGAATTTTGAATGAGTCATTCACTTGGTAAAGTAACTTGACCACAATTGGCTTATGACGTTCTGGGAGTTTAGCCAGCATTTTAATTATCTCCTGAACACCGTTGTACTCGACTGAAGCAAAGCACTTTTTGTTGCAAATCGTGAGGAAATAATTTGGGTATACTTTTACATTCATTAATGACAGTAAATTTGCCGTGCTTGCTATATTATAATTCTTGACTTTGGGTTGGTCACAAAGATGAACCAAAATGATGGCAGAGTGACACTGGATGAGACCATGGCTTTTAAAGATATGGTTGTAGGTCACGTTCCACTTTTCACTGGGCAGCTCTTTAATTGTTTTCGACAAAACAGTGGGTGCAGTCAGCTGTTTAGGATCGAACGGTTCGCCATCTGCAAAGATGTGGAAGAAGCAGCTGCCCAAGTACTTGCTTCTTAGTAGGGGCGTCAGATCCATGGGTCTCTCAGGCTGTGTAATAACAGGGCTCGAAGTGGACTTCAAAGCACAACAAATTAAAACGGTTGCGATAAATTGAAATACTTTTAAAAAATTCATTATTACTGTTAATAAATGAAATCAGAGGTTTAAGTTACGCTATTAGGCAAAATGCTTGCCTAAACTCAAACAGTTGAACCAATACAGATTAATTTGTTTTGCGAACACAAAGTTGGAAACTGTTACTTGTTGCTATTCTACACTTAAACGGCGTGGGTATGTCATTCAATGAGTTTGTAGTTTGACTGTCCTTCCGATTTGTGACAATTCAGTCTCAAATGCAGTGGACTGAAGCTTTCAATTAAGACTAAATTGGAGATAACTTCATTTTGTCAAGGTTAGCTATCTAAAATAATTAATTAGGTATTTGTAATAAACATAAAACGTTCCAACCAATATATTGCGTACACCTACTTCAGTATTGAAGAGGGGCAACCAGTAATCTACTTCAAATAACTATTTTAATAAGGAAACAGATTGGCACGGTAAACGGATTAAACGGCCAAAAATCTTTTAAACACCTCTTATGGACTATGTACTGCATAATTCTTGGATTGCTAAAAGCGTGCCGCGCTCACAATATCCGATGCAATTTTCAAATGTTTACTTGAAATTCGAAAACTGCCGCATTTTTTAATTTTATTAACACAATGCTAAATCGTATATGTATGTAGTGTGTGCCTACAAACTGATGATTGCGATTACCAAACTGCGCATTGAACACATTTTATAAATCGCCTGTTTGCACTGACACATGGTTTTGAAAATTTTTAAAAGGTACCAAACCTGGTTACAATTTTGTTTGAAATGCAGATACTTTATGCATTTCATGCGTAAAGCCAAGTGTTGCATTTCTTAAAAATGTTGAATGCTACGACTTAAAATTTCAAAAATGTGTAAGTTCAAGTACTGCATTTTTAAAAACCTTTAGAAAACCACGTTTTGTACATTTTAAAAATGTCGAAAACCACGTTTCGCACCTTTTCACAATGTCCAAAAGCTCCTAATAAAACGTGCAAAAAGAAGCATGCGAGCTTATTCGGAAATTTATTTTGAAATAATTTTAAAACGTAAGATTTTGGGTCCGTTTGACCCATTTCAGATTTACCGTGTCAAACGGTTTCCTCGTAAGAGATAATTATATTTAAAGGAGATAATAAGATAACCATTAAGTTGGGAAGAAATAGTAAACTTCAAATAAACAAGACTCAGTGTGAAGTGTTGGATGCATTTGAATATGATTATGAGAAGCCATCGAATCGGTAAGTTGAAACATAAAATACTATCGATAGAATTTATTAAAGGAATTCAAACCGATGGGAGTTGAATTATTCCGAGCACTGTATTCATGGAATCTTGCGAAGGAGCAATTAAGTTTTGAATTGAAGCCATCAGTGAAATATAAAGTGTGCATTACACCATGGTGAACTGTGAATACTAAACGACTGAACTTGAAGGTTATTTTCAGCCATCCTCATTTGTATACAAAAGTCAGAAGCTAATCAGAAATTGAATACCTTTAGTAGGCAAAAAGTTACATAAACTGTGGGACATAAAGTATAATGCATGCATAAGTTAAGTATACGTTTAGTTGAATAATTTTAAATTAGTAATATACATAATTGCATGACGTTGAGCTGAATCGTTTTACGTATCTAGGTTGTAGCTTTTTAAATGTTTTGAATCCGTAGCGTTGGCAACAGGCATTGAATAAAGTTACTTCAGGAATACAAACCGCCACGTGTCAACAAGTCAAAAGACGTGATAATGAAGCTAATTATTAAAACAAATCAACTTCAAAAGCTGTAAGCAAGTTTCACCATTTCCATAAAACTGTTCCAGTGTATCTGCCTTCTCGAAATGCTAAAATGCAAGGCAGTAGGTAAAGGACATACTACCTTACAGGCTATTACAGAAATAATTGTTGTGAGCACTACTGCATAGTAAATTAACCTTCCTGTGAAGGGTCTCTCTGAATAAATTGCATTATGAAAGCTACTCAACTTCGTATACAAATTGTTGGTGTCCTTAATTGTAAAGCAGTACATTTGTATTGAATTGAATTGACACGAATACAAATCACTCAACACACAATTTTCACTAATCATTACAACTTTAGTCCTCAGGTTATTACAAATCGATTACCAAACCTCGGCAATTATAATAGAAGCTCGCTGTTTTGTTCCAAAAAAGACTTCATGGCGATTGATTCTATTTAGTTTAACTTTACAAAGCTTTTGGTTTTGCCTAGAATGGCATACACTTACTGGTTAATTACAAACCTAAACAAAAGGGGAATATTCCCAGGACATGTCTCTACCAACAACCTCAAAAATGCCGGCAATGTTTCCGCTTATTTCATAGAATTCTGCAGCTAATTACTAATTAGCGTATCACGGTCACTGCCATTTTTCCAAAATCCACATTGTTCAGTCATTGAATCAAATCTTTAAATAGAAGTTTAAAAATGTAATTTTCTGCAGATTGTTGTAAACATAATGAGAGTCTGGGCATGGTTTTCAAGTTAAGTCAGTTTAAGGTGCCACACTGCATATCAAATATAAATATTATGCATGCATTCAATGGCGTATGCATAAATTCCTTGTACCTACATGATATTTAGAATTTTTAACTTTTAATGGAAAAATTTATTTTGTTTTTTCCTTGAACTTCCTGACCAACTTTTGTTACTGTTGTTGTTGGAACTTCCCCAGGACAAAGAAAATTACTGGCTTTGGCTGGAATCGTACGCCTTGTTATTGGCATTCCACTGATTTGCATGGTTTTTCATATCCGCCTCCGTTCGACTGCGCCTTGATTGCCAGATGCCTTCCCGGCTCTAATCAAGAAAGTTTGGGAGATTCTCTGATTGGTTATTTTTTGGATTTTTTAATTTCAAAATATTATATTATTGTAATTAAATGGATATTTTTTAACTTACTCGAGCTGCTCATTCTGAAATCTTTTCAAGATCGTGCGCGTAGAACATTTTGCACACAAACATAAAAGTCATTTTTAGAACCATAATATGTAAAATCATAAGCATATTGTCAAATTTTTTAGGATAAGCAGTTGAGGAGGCGTTTCCAATTTTTTTTGGCCCGCTCCCATTGGTTCGTGAACCTCATGCTCCTTGCTCCATGGGCCATTTAAAAATTGGGAACGGCGCTCAACTGGCTATTCGAAAACATTTGACAATACATCATCTTTAACTAGAATTTTATAGACCATCGCCATTTAGATTCAGCCAAAGTAGCAGTCGAGCTTATTCTTAAATGCATTTTGAAATAATTTTATTGATAATTTAACGATTGCCATTTATCCAATAATACCAGCGAAATTCCCGATGTGTACATAAATATTCATTTTCATTTTGTTCTTCCATTCGTTGATGTTGACGATTGTAACGGCTTTCAAGACTTGTAACGAGAACTAAAATATGACGTGCGAAAAGCCTGTTTTGGAGGATGCGTCACCTCAAGCTTAGCGGCTTCGGCTGTTAACATGAGGCATTCGATGACATTGGCTAAAAACGTTTCAATGAATGCTCCCAGCGTTCTGCGTTCTTTTCTTCTACAGTATATACGCTGCATTAATTATTTTGTTTGCAACTTGTTTTCAATTCACTTACAAAACTAACAACCATCGATACCTTGTAAGAACCAGAGTGAGCAGATCACATTGGCTGACAATTTCAGCCTGCCCGCCAGGATCTGGCAGAGTCCAACAAGGACGGAAAAGGGGGCACAGAGTAGGAATGAGTGAGTATGACGTAGCAATGTGGGAAGTCGACCCTTTATGCATGTATTTTAGTCATTAGCATCCAGCCGCAGTGATAATAAAGCGGGGCAGCTGGATGGTTCTTTGTGTGTGTTGAAGTTCATGGGGAAGACAAAGAAGTTTGTCACTGGGGAATCTAGGTTAGTTATAAATAAGTTAAGTGGAGGTCGAGATGAGATTAGTGAATGTCTACAATGCGTTGATTGGTCAGCCGTCTCGGGGAGGAGGCGGCGATCCAGAAAAGCTGGGCCGTGGAAGCTTCGAGCTGGAGGTCTTGGCTTCAGTTTCTATCCGTATATCAAGTCGATAAGTGTGTCGCATCGCGTTACGGAGTGAGACTCATTTTCCCATTTCATTCCCCATTTATATTTCTTATTTAAATAGTAACTCGTTTGTTACTAGTTTCCTTAGATTGTAAGTTATTATTTATTAGTTAGTATTTGCGTTATTGTGACGGTGATTCGCTTAGCTAATCGGGCTAGTGAAATCTAGAGGAATTGAGAGTGAGTATATGCGAATAAAGTGATTCACGACTTTCGCAGAAAGAGATCGGTATTAACATTGTCACTTTATTACCATCCTGGCGCATTGACATTTTGGCATCCGGACCTAGGGTGAGTCGAGGACGACCAACTGGCATCCAGAAATACTAGAGTGAAGTCAAGGACCCATTACGCAGTTTCTCCCTCAGAGAGAGAGTGAGTGAGGGGGAGCGAGTAGGGAGGAATCGGTTTCCACGGTTGAGAAAGTGGGGGTCTTGAGTCGGGGAAGGACGAACAACCGGGGTAAACCAGAGTACTCGACCTGGGAAACCAATTACTCGGGTTTCCAAGCCGGAGCACCGGGTTTGCAACGTCGCAACTCGGGCAGACAGAAGGAGGACTCGGAGAGCCAAGTCCGGTTGTCAGGATCCAGGGGTGGAGGAAGAGAAGGAGAGGAATCGGCTTCCCAAGCCGAGGTTTTGGTTCCCTCCAGTCGATGCCGGAGGAAGGGGCAGCAGAGGCCAGTAGATACCCTGGGAATACCAGGTCTACCCGGGATTCCAAGCACCTGCATCGAGCAGACGCTCATCTTCGTAAGAGAAGAAGTCTACACGCAGTGTCATCCAGAACTGAGGCCGTGGCTGGAAGTAAAGTGTGGTAGTGAGTGACCGTGAACTAGTCGCCATGTCCCTGGAGGGGACGTTGAAGGAGTAGGCGAGGTCAGACCTTAGAGGATCAACTGAGCATACGAGTTCTGGCGTAATACTGTGTTGCAACCTTTTCAAAAACATGTAATAGAACGATTTGCGCCTTTTCAAAAACATGTAATGGAACGATTTGCGCCTTTTCAAAAACATGTATGTAAATCCAACATTTTGCACCTTTTCAGTACAATGTAAATAGGGCTTTGTGCCCCTTTTCAAAAACGTGTAAATAGGACATTTTACATTTCTTCAAGAGACATAATTATAGGTCTTAAAGTACCATATCTGGCTAGTTACACCCACTTACATCCGTTTTGACTTTTTTCCATTGTTAAAGACACAGAGTTCTACACCTGTATAGCATTTGAGCAAACGATCATATTGCAAACTGTCAAGTGGCGTTAAAATGGACTCCAAAGTTCCAATAAAAACTTGAAGTTAAAATTACAATCAAGTTTTCACTTACACGACAGATGTAGAAATAAACGACCAAATACCTTGAAAACAACCCGTTAAGCCCCAAAATATTGATACTAGTGAATCGCCCTTTTTGATTACTTGTTTTAATTCCCCATAAAGATTCCACAGGATTATTCGAAATGATAAATATCGCACAAAAATCCAGACATGTTAAAGCAAAAATAGATTGAAGAAAACGCAACACATCACATGGGTTGTACGAAGTACTACCAGAATAGGTAGTATGTTTATTTGTTAAGCAATTTTACGATTTGGGAATTTCATGGCAATTCCCGGAAGGTACAATTCGCCCAGCAAAAACGAAAACCTGAAACTGATATTTACTGCTAAAAACGAAGTAATTTTAAAATAATAAAAACGCGATTGCAACTTAGGTATTGCTTGATAAACAGTCCAACAAATTCCATTTTTTTTAAAACACACGTGTTCATACCACACTGTGTACCCATTGGAAAGGATTAAAAAAAAAGAACATATTGCACCTTTCTCAATCCGTTTAAATTAAACATTTTACACTTCTTTAAAACCAACTAGGTAGGACATTTTACACCTTTTCAAAAATAACTAAATACAAAATTGTGCACTCTTAAAACAAAACGTAAATAAGACCGTTTGCTCCTTCTCAAAAACTTCTAAATAGACTGTTTTGCACCTTTTCAAAAGCATTTAGAAAGAATACTTTTCACCTTTCCGTAACCTTCTAAATAGAACAATTTGCACCTTCTTCACAAACGTCTACATAGAAGATTTTGAACTACTTGATAAAATCGTTTAAGAGGACATTTTAAAGTACTTTATTTCAAAAATGTTTTTAATATAAAAAATATACATTATGGACGCATTAGTTAGCACTTTGAGTCAAAACACTATTACAAAATAAGAAAAGGATACAAATAACAATGACCCACAGGATCACAATTGATCTAAAAATAAGACGAAACTTAGCCAGTACAAAATTATTGTTGTCAACCTTCTCAATGTTAGTCCAAAAAATAAAAGTTTTGCGATATTCTTTTATCTGAAATGAAATAATAAACTGAAATAATTTGTACGCAACGAAAAAATAAAAAGATTTGCGTTGTTAACTTTCGAAAATCAGTGCTACCTGCAATGCCAAAAATGCCAAACGGCATCAAACTTCTTTTTGGGAAGAGCACACAGTTTAAATGTACATATAGTATCCGAACATATGCAATAGAAGAATATTTCCTGGGTTTTGATTTTTAATTTTTCAATGCCAGGTTTAAACAGAAAAAGTATGGAATTTTTGTCTTAACCTACGCCTTTTAATATTTTTTTAAATACTTCACAACAAATTGTATCCCAGGTACTGCACTCTCCTTGTAGATACATTAAAAATTCAACAGGTTTTCAAAATCATGTACCTAAACAACGTTTGTCACATTTTAAAATCACTTAATTATTACAAATCCTTGCCTGTTTTCAAAACTATGTAAATACAACGTTTGAACCTTTGAAGTGGACAAGTAACTGCAAGTATACTAACACACGAAAATGAAATAGAGCAATGTGCACCGTTAAATTAGGGCTTCATTTTCCTAGCATATTTTGCACCTTTTTAAAAACATGCTATTTTCACCTTTTCAAAAGCTCCTAAATAGGAAATCATGCATCATTTCAAAAAACGTGCAGATAGCACAATTTGCAGTTTATTAAAAACATGTAGTTAACCCATTTTGCACCTTTTCAAAAATACGTTATTGCTACATTTTGCACCTTTTAAAACACATGCAGTTAACCCATTTTGAACCTTGTCAAAAACACGTGATTACCAAACTTAGCAACTTTTCAAATACATGCCATAATAGCATTCTGCACCTTTTCAAAAACATGCTGTTAGGACATTTTAAACCATTTCAAAAACATGCAATTAGCACGTTTTACACCTTTTCAAAAACAGGACGTTAGGACATTTTACACCTTTTCAAAACATGCAATTAGCACGTTTTACACCTTTTCAAAAACATTCAATTAGAATATTTTGCACCTTTTCAAAAACATGTGAATAGTACATTTTATATTTTTTGAAGGAAATAATTATAAGTCTTAAAGTACCATATCTGGCAGCTAGTTATACAAACTTGCATCCGTGTTAAGTTTTTTCAATTATTGCAGAGGCACGGTGGGAAATCTGTGTGACATAAACACAAACGTGCATATTTTAAACTATCAAATGGCGTTAAAATGGACCTAAAAGCTCCAATAAAAAGTTGAGATTAGGATTAATATTAAGTTTCCACTTATAGGACAGATGAAGGAATAAACGAATAAATACCCTGAAAACTACCCGTTAAGCCTCAAAATATTGATACTAGTGATTTATCTTTTTAGATAGCTTGTTTTAATTCCCTATGAAGATTCCATAAAATTATTCGAAATGATAAATATCTCACAAATATCCAGACACTTTAGAGCAAAAATAGATTGCGCATGCTTCCGAAGTCCGTTTGCAGAAGGAAGCACAACACATCAAATTCGTTGTACGACGTACTACTGGAATAGCAAGTATAAAATTATCTTTTTTAAGCAATTTTACGATTTAGGAATTTTAAGGTAATTTTAGGAAGTTACAATTTGCCTAGCAAAAACGAAAACCCGAAACTGATATTTAATCCTAAAAACGAAGTTATTTTAAAAAATAAAAAAATGCGAGTAAACAAATAACAATAACCAACAGAATCAAGATCGGTCTAAAAATAAGGAGAAACTTAGTCACTACAAAGTTACCGTTGTTAACCACCGCAAGGAGAAACCTAATAAGCAAGAAGTGCCTAATTGTTTTATCTGAAATAAAATAATAAAATGAAATTAATTCGTCCAAACCGAAAAAATAAAACAATACTACGAACTTACTATTAATCCGTTTAGTGGTTCGTTTAAACCCCGAAATAAAACTTTGTGCTACAAAAAGAGTAAAGAACTGACTACCCTGTTTCGTTTACTAGGTTAAAAGTTGGTTGCCTTTCGGTGTGTTGGCGTTTAATGTTTGAATGAAATTCCATACTTTTTCAAAAACAACTTTGACATTTTTATATTTTTTTTTAATTATTTGTTTAATTTTAAAAATTACGTTTTGTTTGCAAAAGAAAATACGGCTTAAATTGTATAGCATACTACCCGAACAGGTAATATATTTTGTAAGCAGTTTTATATTTTGAAAATTTTATGGGAATTTTAGGAAGCTCCTATTCAAAAAATGGGAATTTATAAAATTCAATATTTACATTAAGAACATAATTTCAAAAAATGAATTCGAAATAAAATTGCGCATTTACAGAGAATTTCTGTAATAAATTTTTAATACAGCACACGCATGCAAAAACCTTTTGTTTTCTAATGTTTTTAAGTAGAACATTTTGAACCGTTTCAAAAAACATGCAAATAGGACATTTTTCACGATTTTCAAAGCGTGTAAATAGAACATTTTCTACCTTTCAAAATAATTCAACTAGAACATGGAACGATACAACAAAAAACATATTTTGAACTACAAAACGGCTATAGGCTGTTTTACAGTTTTACATTGTACATTGTAGGAGTATTAGTTTAAATAAAAGAATCCAATTTTTTAAAAGTAGCCTTGTCTCAACAGTTATTTTTAAAACAATTGAAGTTTTCACACAACTACTTTGATTTTCAACAACAGGAATTTCATCACATCACATCAAACACATTGCATTGACCTATAATTCAACAAAATCAATTTATTAGTTAGCACAAATAGAGTTCGATTTTTCAATGCCAGGTTTAATAAAAGTATACAATTTTTGTCTTAAACCCACGCCGTTTATTACTTTTAAAGTTATTTTACACTTACACAATATGTAAGCTTGAAATGCTAATTAAGGGTAATGTAAATATTCAACAGCTTTTCAAAATCATGTAAACACAACATTTGGCACTTTTTAAAACTAGGTAGTTTTACTAGAAAACCTTGCCTATTTTTCAAACTATGTAAATACAACGTTTTAAACCTTTGAAGTGGGCAAGGTGTACAAGCACACGAAATAGAGCAATTTGTACTGTCGAAATAAAGCTTCAAATTCATAGCATATTTTTCACCTTTTTAAAAACGTACAGTTTTCACCTTTTCAAAAGCTCGTAAATAGGAAATCTCGCATTAATTAAAAAACATGAGATCAGCAAATTTTACATCTTTCCAAAACATACAGTTCGCACATTTTTATTATTTTCAAAAACATACAGTTAACACACTTTTAACTTTTTCAAAAATATACTGTTAAAACATTTTTAACTTTTTCAAAAACATACAGTAAGCACATTTAGCACCTTTTAAAAAACATGCGGTTAGCACATTTCACATCTTTCCAAAACATACAGTTAGCACATTTAGCACCTCTGTAACAGTCAAGTCGAGTTAGGTGTTCTATATAGGCCTTAAAATTAAATTTATTAAATTAAATTAAAACAACTAACCCTTCTGTTTTCAAAAACTTATGTCCAGAAATAGAACATTTATGAAAACGTACAATTAGCACATTTTGCACCTTTTCAAAAGCATGGAAATCGGACAGCTCAATTTTTGAGTGAAATTCCCTACTCTTTCAAAATAAAATATACAACTAAAATATTTTTTTTAAACACTGTTGGTATTTAAAATTGCTTTTGGTTGTAACTCTCACGCTAACAAGCCTGTTCTAAAGCATGTAACTAGATGGTTTTGCTCCTTTTTAAAAAGACGTAAATAGCAAATCTTGCTTTTTTTTAAATGGATGTACGTACGAAAATATGGAACTTCCAGTCATATGGGCCAGTAGTACAATATTGTCCAACTTTTAAACGCAGCTTTTTCCATTACGATTACAAGATTTGGACATTCTGAAGCACAAAATATCAAATGGCGTTAAGAGGTAACACAAAGTTTTGGTAAAAAACTAAGCTCAAAATTAAAATTTGGCTTTCATCCAGAAGTAAAAACAAAAAAACAAAAATCACTAAACACCTTAAAATCAGTCAATTAATCCCTGGTTTGATTGTTCAAACAGTGGCTGAACACTGAACCTCACGTTTTGATAGTTTTCAGCCCACAGGAAGATTCCACTGGCTTATTTAAAATGGAAAAAATACACTAAAACAAATCCAGAAAATTTTGAAAGAAACATTAGTAGATAGAATGCTTCTTCAATATAGGAAGGAAATATAGCCCACTTTCTACAACACACAACTAGCATAGGCAGTATGTATTTTAAGTATATTATTTATGCTTTGGGAATTTTATGAGAGTTTTAGGAAGCAGCTTTAATTTTCCCAGAAAAGTCAACAATCGGGAGCAAATCTAGTAATTTATTTGTTTAAGAAAATGAAAAATTTAAATTAACAACTCAAGTTCAAACTTCACATTTACTGGGAGTTTGTAGAATTGTTAACGCACTGACGCATATAAACTCCAATTTTTCTAAACGACCTGTAGATAGAACCTTTTGCACATTTTTGAAAACATACAATTAGCCCATTTTGCATCATTTCAAACTCATCTAAATAGGATATTCTGCGCTTTTCAAAAACAAGTAAATTGGAAAAGTTACCCCTTTTTGAAAACATGTAAATAGTATTTTTTACACCTTTTCAAAACCATGCCAATATAAAATCTGCACCTTTTCCAAAAAATGTAAATAGGATGTAAAATAATAAAATAAAATAATTCGTACAAAACTAAAAAAGAAAAAAGTAGTAAGTTCTAACAACTATTACTATGTTGGGTGGTTCGTTGAAGCCCACAAATCAAACTTTGTGCGAAAAAAAGAATAAGGGATGCCCCGGTAAAAAAAACAGGCCCACGATTTTATTTAACTGAAGCTGAACAAGAGCATGAAACATAAATCTAAGATTCGGAAAACATAAAGGCATTTGTTATAATTGAAATTCTGAAAAATATTTTCATTTATTAAAATTATTACTACAAAAGTTTTAAAAAAATTCAAAATAACTGAAA
>JAQFZC010004665.1:0-15642 GCA_034695205.1 Dicyrtoma fusca | reverse complement strand
TATATTATTATTTTATTTTGTAGACGACATGTCCTTCAGTCACACTCTCTGTTTTATTTTGTTTTGTACTCCATTGTTTATGTGAGATGATGCACGTGTAACATATTATTACTCCATTCAGTGTCAATAACTGTATTGTTCAATGACAATTGAAAGCCCTTGTTCAATTTACATTAAACTGAAATTTAAATATCTGAAAAGTATAGTCGAATAATTTGATTTTTGATAATATTACAATAATATAATTATTAGTATTAATATTCAAAAATGTCAAAATTATTACGATTGTAATTTTACAAACTATGAATATAATCATGAATGCAATATTATTTTATTATTATTGCATTACAAATTGCAAGTACACGATTACTTATAAAAAAAATTAAAAAAAAAACATTTACAAAAAATACAAAATCTAGAGTTTTTTCTTGCTCTAAGGTCATCAATTCATCATTGCTCATTGTAATACAGCTTACATATTACATATACGAGTGCTACAGTAGTGTTTACACAATGGAAAGCACAGCAAAGCAAAGGTATCCTATATCCTATTGCCATCAAGATAAGACTAACAACAACAGCAAACAGTTACAGGTGAACAGATAATTATATATGATACATATTTAATTACAGAACGCATGATCAATGGAAGGCTCAATTTCTACCTCGCAAATATTTTGCATGTACATTACGTACACCCATTTTTTCCGATAATGATGCATCATCATTGTTCCAATCCCAATCGTATAGGCATCTACATGTTATCGTATTGTTTATCCCTTTCACATCCTCCTTACCTTTCCTTTTTTGCATTGCGTGAGTAGGTTAATTAAATATTCAGAATATACATACAACCTACGTAAATAATGAATACTACGAAACTAAAATGATGCAGACAAACAGCAATAGAACTGCCTCTACAGATACACCAGAACTAGTCGTACAGTACAGTGAATCATTCATTCAAGCGGTGGTCCATCCCTAGTTTAGCCTGTTAAATGATAAGGATGACGAATGGTCTCATGGCATGGTTCAAAAGGCACCTAAGTGGCTAAAAGGTGACTTGACTTGACGTCCCTGACGTCATCATCGTCAACTGACAAAGTACATCGTCGACTCTAGGAAAGACAAGAAATGAAGACGAAGAGCACTTATCGTCGTCGTTATAGAAGCGGAAGATGAGGAATCCCATGAAATTTGAGTAAATCAGAACACGAAGACAAGCGACAAGGAAAAAGATAGGGAAGCCAACGACTGCCAAGGGAAAGAAGACGAAGGTATGTGTGTGTGTGTACAGATAATAATAATATTTCGGTCTGCGCTCCGTGACTCTTGTGTACTCTTGGATTTGTATTTGTGTATTTGTAAATGTACATAGTTTTGTCAGATATTGTAGGGTATATATTTGTAATGCTTGTAGTTTGTATTTGTGTTGCATGAGACGGAAGAAGATACCCAAAAAAACAAATTCCCAAAATCCTGGCCCATCACACAGATACCTACACTTAACAACCACAAGCCAACGGCCAGAGTAACTGAGCAGAGCAGATGAAGATAAAAGTGAAGGAAGAAAAAAAAAATCCCAACGCCTGCTCAATAAACTTCCACAATCACATTTTGTCCTATGTGCACACACACAGTGTCTGTTTCCATCTGTATCTGCACCTCCACTCTTTTTTATCCCATTGAGTGCCTTCTACTTCTACCTCATCCGTCCACACATGCATACCATCCCATAACATAATAATATACCCAAGAGAACATCACATTACGTCTCATTGCGTTAAGAGTTGAACCCACGAGAGAGTAATATCATATCATCTATAATATCCTCTGACTCTGGCATAGGAAACAAACTTTAAACACGCCAATACAACACTCACACTCCACGGTTATTCAACACAGACGAAGCAAAAATACATATATTCTGTATTTCTGTCTGTATTCTGTATTTTAATAAGATTGAGAGTCGGAGTGCCATGGGATGGGGGGATACAGTCATCGGATCGGAGTGCTGACTGTATATATTTTGTCTTTTTAACTTTTAGCTGCCACTCTTGCTCCTTTTTCCATTTTGCTGCATCTGCATGATTCCCTAAAATTTCAATTCCCTTGTCGTAAGTCTATACAACTATACACATATAGGTATTTATACATCTACATCTTTTCCCAGTCCCAGTGGTGGTGGTGGTGGTGGTTCCTGCTCCGTGTCTACCTACAACTACTCCTGGTTCCTCCTGAGTGTTTCCTATTATTATTAGTTTTAGTATACAGAGACTTGTCTTGCTTTGGTCTCCGTCTACCTTGTTTGTGTGGTTTGGGCTTGTGGGCTCTGTACACTTCTTGTTGTGTTGGGATCGTGCTGCTGGTGGTGGATGGTGTGTGGAGTTTTTGATCTGCTGGTGGAAGGAAGGAAAGAACGGATAAAGATAAACGGAACGGAACAGAACAACAGGACAGGAGAGCCAGGGTTGAAGGTTTCTCATTAATATTCCAAATTCCAATATATTTCAAACTCATGATACACCAAGCTCTCAGACAGAGAGAAGAAATTACCAAAAAATAAAGAAAAGAAAAAATGGTAACGTAAAAAACATACATAGTTTCGTCGTGGGGGTACTTGGTGTAGTGGTAGTAGTTGTAGTGGAAGTACGGAGACGACAGACAGACGGGGAAAATAATATTTGCGGGTAATTGGTACTCAGTATCAAAATAAAAATAAATAGTTTAAAGTGCATAATGAAGTGTTTCTGTTTATCCAGCCTCAGCTATTTATGTTTATGTTATGTGAAGTTAAAGTGGAAAAGTTGATAGATCTTTTGGATTATCAGTTCTCGGGATTTTTTTCTTCGGTTTTTGTGGAATCTCCGTCTCCGTACTGTATCATCTGTACTACTGTGGATATACCTACATATGTGCTGACTGTGGAAATTGAAAGATGCACAGTTTTTTCTCACACATTTCTATCATCTCGCTCAATACAGAAATACAGAGATACCTAAAACCCCCCAAAAAAAACTAACTATGAACTTAACAACGCCACTACAACTTGAAGAGCCCAAGCCTATACCTATCGCTCATAACTCACATACTTGATAGTATTACTCCAAGTTGAAGCTGATAGAAACCAGAAGTTTTTTGGGAAATAGATAAAGATTGGGAATTGAGAAAATTGGAATTGGAATTACAAAGAATTGCAATCACATAATTTAATAGACATTTAAGAGGTTTGTACAAAAAATTTCACATGTCCTTTTCCCTTTTCAAAATAAAAATATAAATAGGAAAATATTATTGACCCATTTGGAGGATTGCCAACGTGGATAGTTTAGAGCATTTTTTTTGTGTGTATTTCATAGCTTTATTGCTTGTCGTTGTCGGTTCCTTATACATATCCTTGCTGCTGTTGACTCTTTCAAGCTCATTTCTTTAAGAATTCTATAATAACAAAATACTTTGTCAGAATTACTTCGAAGCCCTAACTGAATAGACAAAGACATAGTTGTGTAACAACTAGCAATTACGTGAATTCTAATTTTGTTTTTTATGCAATTATTTAAGTGACATCACACACACACTACGTAACAACTACAATGTGACAATCCAAAGGACTGGAAAAAAAATCATTTTTTAAAAAGTTTCTAACAAGTACGATTTACTGCCGTACTTAATTGTGCAAATAACTGCAGTGTGACATTGAGAATTTAATTTTACAGAGCAGAGCTGAAAAGAGATTGCAATGAACTGCAGTAGTGGTGTGCTGTGCTGTAGCTTAATTGTAAGGCTAACTGACTTTTCATTACAGTATGTTGTTGTCTGCACTGCGGTTTTGATGTGTATAACATAACTACATACTTATTGTGTGCCTTGATGACTTTTACTACTGAGACTGAACTTGAGACAATTGAGAGAAATGTGTTACTTAATTGTTTCAATATTTAAAATGACATTTATACGTTTATAGTATATGTCCTTTCTCTCGTTGCAATGCATAATTCTGTAAACAAATATTAACTCTGCACATTTATATTTGTCTATAATTGCTTATTTATATAATTAATGTAGACATAAATTCGTATAATGGACTCATGCTGTGATTCTGTAGCTGTAGAGAGTACTCCATTCATACATATTTAACTATGTAGTAAGTACTCAACTTTTTATTCTATGTTTATTGCTTTTAGAAACGAGTCCGGATTCTCTCATCTATTTACATTTATGCTGGAGCTGAAGGGGGATCTGAATCATACCTCAACTCCTAAATGTTCTACTGTGGTGTCTGTTTCTGTTGCCGTTACCGTTGCCGTTAAGGGAGCCTACTAGCTAAAACATTACGCTAATTGATAAAATACGAAATATGCCGTCCAAAAAGTACAATTTAGTGCAGAGTCCTGGAGATGACCTTGACTCTAGAATCCCACTTGTGCCCGAAGAAGCTTTTCAGCATGGAATTCAGTTTAATGTCAAGGTAAAGTTTACAGTTTACACTATACTCAAAGTACCTAGGTAGGTACCTATTTAATAATAATGAACTAGGTGAAAACTGCTCAAGTTCACTTCAGCATTCAGTTCATGATGAAGAAATAAGCCATAACTTTTGAAATAGTTACGGAGGAATGTATATATTTTATGACTACTTACACTCTTTAACTGTTTTTAGTTTATTGGAGCGATGGATATTCCAAGACCCATGAGCCGTGTCGAAATTGTTGCAGCTATGCGACGTGTTCGAGTAAGTAGGCACAGACAAATACATAATTTACAACAGTAGTGTTGCTCTTTTCAAAAATAGTATCCTACTTTCAACTTTCATTTCAATACAGTCCACTCTGAGACCACACTTAAAAGATTTCCCACAATTTGTTAACAAAATAAACAAGGTAATAAACAAATCCCTCTTGATTATGTCATTTTGAATTGTGACTCTTATATTTTTTTTGCAGTTTGAGTTCAAAGCAAAGGGGATAAAAAAGAGGAAAGTGACCTTGACGGTGTCGACTGAAGGGATACGGACTTGTGTGCGAAAAAAGAATAAAAGCAAGAAGGTGATACACCGATACATACACGTACAATTTCATATTTTTACTGTCAAAATTTCTTTCACACACATATCTCGTAGGATATCCTTTTACTGTAATCATTAAGTCAATCGACGTAGGTACTTGTGAAAGTATTCCGTCCAGAATAACGAGATACAAAATACACAGAATATGTAGGTAAAAACGTGATAGTTTACTTAATAGTCCACAACTCCGTCGTAATACAGCCATTATAGTTTGAAATACAGATCCGAATCCGAATCCCAATCCCAATCCGGCAGAATTAAAAGAAAAGTGCAATGCACAAGGACCGAAGGACCTACACAAATTCAATGTAGGTAGCTACATACTTGCAAAGGAGTACAGATAAGACAAGTATTAGGCGACTAGGGAGTCTAAAAAGGAAACATGTGTTCTCCCCAATTCCCATGCCATGTCATGATAAATTTCAATGGAAAGGAGATGATAATTCGGAGATTCCTAGCGCCCTCTAAATTCATGCCCACATGTGTCCCTCAACATCAAAGATGAAGCATGTGTCTGGGCAGTACAGTCACGTACAGAGTATAAAGAGTCAAAACCAATGAACCGACGTTATGTCTTCCTTCCCCTTATGTACAACTGTATTATGAAAATAATCCTTGATTGCACAACTGAATCTAAATCTAAATCTAAAGACGTATTTATATACAACAGTAAAAATAAAAATAAATGACAGTACGTGGGGAAAAAGGATAAAGATAAAACGAAGGAAAAAAAAGAAGAGAAAAAAAAAAAGAAGGACTTTCTATTCCTTTTATCAGAGATCATTGAGATTCATTAGTAGCTCGTACTTTTTCCGTTTGCACAGTTTTTTTTGTACTCTAATTGAATCACCGATATGCATCTCTCTGCACACACATACATACAAGCTCTCCCTCGCCAACCCAAGCCCCACACTACTACATGAATTGTAAATGTAATTTTGGCCATTTTAAAGATGTTGTGTGTGATTTTTGTTGTGTTTCTAGAAACAACACGGAAACGGCCAGCACAATAACATCCCAGACATAATAATAGAATCTCATCCCGTCTACAGAATCTTCTATGTCTCACACGACTCACAAGATGTCAAGATCTTTAGTTATATTGCAAGGGAAACATCCTCATCTGTATTCCACTGTGTTGTGTTCAAAGCCACGAAGAAGGTAAGCACTTCCAAAACCAAAACCGTAATGTAATGTATACAGTAGTGCAGAGCAAAATCTCAAAAGCAAAGCAAAGGAAAGCAAATAAGTATAAGACCATCAGCAAGGTCTCAACGATAATGATTACCTAGTCCATCACCGTCTCTTACATTTCACTATCGTACACTTGTGTACTATATTATACTTAAATCCGTACGTAAGCAGTAGCAGATGATCATGATTTTCTTTTGCTTTCGAGGAGATTTAGGGATGACGATGAAGTCAAGTATTGGTATGGTAGTGTAGTGGTAGTAGTAGTAGTAGAAGTGATGGTGCTAGTGGTAAAGAACTTAAAATCAAAGGAGATTCGGGGAGGCAAGTCAAGTAGACGGAAAAACAAGAGGCTTCGAAGATGAGGCTGTACGAAGTACTCTCATCGAAGAGAAGCGTTGGCTATTATTAAATCAGATTTTGTCGCATCGCACATGCTGTCTCAAAGTCATAACATAATAAATATAGCTTTTTTACCTCCAGCCATACAAACTACTCAAAGGAAGAAAAAAAAAGGCTTACTACGAAGATAGTAGACCAACTCCACTACAACATTATTATGCATGGAGTGAAACATAGGTAGGCAGAGAGAGAATCCGAGAGAGAGAGAGAGAGAGAGAGAGAGAGAGAGATTCTCCACACATATTATGCTAAAGAGTGTAGGTTTATAATATAATTATAATTACATAGGCATCTCTCCATGCTCATAGACTCCAACTTAACGGAACATAACATCCTCTCCAACCTCCTTGCATATATTTATAAACAAAATTATGTGTGTGTCCTTTAAGTTGAAAAAATAGAATTTCTAAATTTAAAACACCGTGGTTTTTTTTTTGTCAAGACAATATTTTCTCTTTACCACACACATTGGTCTTGGTGAGGTTTGGATAGGAGTCATGATTGGAATATATAGGAATAGGATCTTCTGAGGGTCGGTCTCGGTCCGTAATCCTCTCTGTATTATAATATCCTCACATTCTCAATCAGTAGACACAGACCGTCAACTATTCTCACTATTCTTCATTTACTTAACTACATTAGTCGTTTTTTTTCCTCTCCTCTTCTTCGTCTTCCCTCTTGACTCTTATTTCTATATACTGATATATATTCTAAAAAGTCTTGAACACACACTTTATTTTCTTGTTCCTTTCCCTGCATTTTTTTTTCTCGCTCTCTCGTGTAAATACCTCTCCGCATCTAATGATTTGGACTTCCTTTGTTTTAATTTTGTTCGGGAAACAGGAAGAACCAGGGAAAGGCGTTCCTTTATATTTTAGGATATTTAGGTAATTTTTAAATGTATTTTTCGTGAACAAGGAGACAGTTTATTATTCCAAATTTAACTTTCCAAGACAGGATCAGTGATCAGTGCAGTGTTGGCTGGCTAGTACTCGCTCTCCACAAGTACCTAATTTACAGAGGCAGAGCCAAAGGGATAACCCTGAGTGTTGTTAGAGGCAAAAAATATATTTTAGAAAAAAATAAGTTTTTTTTTGCAAGTACTAATTACATCGCATTGAGATATTATATATAAGAGATCAAAATGTTTAAAAATCCGAAAAATAAATTAAACTCCAATACTATAAGTAACAAAAAGTTATCCTTCAAGGGATTGAAGGATGATGTCGATTCACTATCCGGTTCGACAGAGGACTTAAAACTAGAGGTGAAGTATTTCAATGTACATAAAAGATATGTAAGTGGGTATTATAAGAGGAGTGCAGCGTTTTAGATTCATTTTGTGTGGATTTAGTAGACTAGTGCTAATTATAGCGGTCAAGTTAATAATTAACCTGGCATACCAACTTTTTATTACTTGTAACTAATTCTGCTGAAATGAATTCCTTATTCCTACTTGAAAAAAATATTTATTTCTTATTTTTTATTTACTTTTTTTAGAGTCAAGCTATGAGGATAGTGCGAACAGTTGGACAAGCATTTGAAGTTTGTCATAAAATTAGCGGTCCCTTTGAATCCTCAGATCAGGAGAATCAAGATGCAGCTTCTACAACTACAACCAAGGAACAACGGCAAGAAAACAAAGGTAGGGGATCAATTTTTGAAGTAAAAGTAGTGTCTTTCGTTACGCTTCTGGGCTTTCTTAGAAGTAATGCGGATGCCAATACATTTCACTAGAATAGTTGCAAGGGCATTATTCCTAAATGTTTACTTCGTCTATTACAGCTGAAGAAATACCGAAACCCAAAAAAATATTCGAACCCAAGGTCGATAATCCATCTCAAAAGAAAATTCCACCTCCTATCAATGTCGTTAATCAAATGGACGAGGTACGATTCGTTTAGAGTTCTATCTTTTTTTTTCTTAAACAGCAATGCATTTTTTTTAAAGGCTTTAAGTGAACTGCTACTGTTACTGCCAACTGCTCCCGCCTGCCTGAACAGTAGATCGACGTCTTTAAATTCTGTAATTGCATTTTATCCACAGTTTGACAAAGATGAAATAATAATGGAATCTCCTTTGAACCATCCACCAAGCACACCGATACTAAAAGAATATTCGAATTCGAACGTCGCTAACTCTCATGAAATTAAATTGCTTCGAGAAAAATTTGAGCAATCCCAACAGGCAACCAATGCAGCTTTAGCTCAGGTCAGCCTTCTTCGTGATCAACTGGCAGCAGAGTCCAATGCTCGTATTGAAGCCCAGGTGATTATTTCATTTACTATTTGACCAAATACTAAATATCTTGCCAAGTATGTATGTAGGTTACCACTTATTATGTTTACATTTTACACGAGTTTGCAAATTGCTTTCGTTTCGCACCTTCCTTCGTAGCAATGCAATGGGTGGACCATTGCAGCAAGCAAATATTATTATAACGAAACATATATGTTGTGCGTCATCGTAGCCTCAATTTTGCAAATTACCTTATGCACATAAAACATGCGTTAATGTGACGATGTATTCAATGTTAATCCTTTAGGCTCGAACCCACCAACTCCTTCAACACAATAAAGAATTACTTGATCACCTGCAGTCCTTAGTTCATCACATTCAAGAATTAGAAGGGAATGCGAATACGAAGCAATCTACTTCAAATTGTTCTATCAGTCCTGCACCTCTTCCACAGGTACGTGTCTCCTAGTTTTTTTTCTGTTGTTTGCAATACTTGTACCTGATTTTTACTTTGCGGAAGTATTTTGCTCATTTTTTACTTGAGTTGAGCTCAAGTATGTACATATAACAATGCCTGGTTCTGTTTGTCTTTATTCCATCGTTATGGCTAGACCTGAGTTGGTTTTAGTGAGTCAAGTAGTGTTGCCTTACCCAAATATGTACTGCGGATGGCAGTTAATTGCGTACTTAACACTCATGCATCTGATTGATCTTTGACTTACCTTTGTATATTTATTACAACTGTTACCAAATACTCAGTTTTCTTTGTCTTGTACAATTACAAATTTGCGTGCTAGTGTTGCCAGTCGTCATATGACGTAGATGGATTCTTAGTGAGAAATGGTTGCAAACTTGCAAATTTGCATGCGTGTTTACCCCAGTTGCTTGAACTTTTGAGAATTCCCATTTAGCCGAGAGAGCAGTCGAATGGAAGTTATGTGGAAGGCCTAGATAAAGCATGAATCTAAAGTTCGTCTAGTCAATTTTGAAATCAGAACAAACTGCTTTAAAATTGAAACAACAAATTAACACTTTGGAGTTTCGAAAAAGTAGCTGACACAAAAAAAGTTAACTTGCATCCTTTGTCGATTGTCTTTGTTTCCGTGTGTACGTTTGCTAACGACTGACTGACTGTTTGCCATAATATATTTTTTTTAACGAGAGAAATAAGGACATAGCTAAAAGTGAATTTTTCCACGGATTATGACAAAACTAGGTTATGACAACATCATTCCAAGAGATTGACTCCCTCAGAAGACAGAATGCGGCACTTCTGGACACAATCCTCTATGAAAACAATCGTCTCAGCTACCCACACTACTTTGTCTACCCTCCTCCACCCCCACAAACACCCCACCTGTACAATAATCTCTTAATAAATAATCCACATATACCATTCACGCCTCAAACCAATTCAAATTCATCGTCGCCAAATAAGTTCTACGATGACTTTGGTACAATTTTTAATCGACCATCCCCATCAGTGGCCGCAGCTGCCGCGGCAGCCGCCGCTGCTGCTGCTGTTGACAGCAGACTTGATTTTGACGGTAGTTCCATAATTAGGCCCATTGATAATCCTAGTAATCGATTTCTATTCGAACAACAACAACAACAGCAACAACAATTACAACAACAGCAGCAGCAGCAGCACAATTTGAGGAAACCTTGTTCTAGTCATAGTAATAATGGTGTTCAAAGGTCTGTGAGTGAGAAAATTAATCATCGATCCGAACTAATGAGTCAAGTACAAAGGAGTGTTTGGGCAAGGCATACTACTAAATAATTATTGTTGATAATTATTTTCACTATTAATGATGATGAGCGAACACAGAATTAATTAATATTGACTACATAAATATATACATAAATACTACCTATTGATATGTTGATATAACTAATTATATCACTACTATTTAAAATTATGTTGATCATAATAGACAAAAATATATAAATGCAATGCACATATATTTTGATTCGGACGAAAATTATAATTACAATAAAGATCTATATATATATATTTAATTTACAATAGAAGGCTATAGCTACACGCTAATCTGATCGACTCATTCATTGATTATCCTTCAAAAACATCCTGAGTACATGGGACATGAATAAAGGGCAAATGGCATAATTGTTGTAAGTAATACTAATACATTTCTAATACCAAATTCCAGTTGACACCAAAAGCAAAAGTGGAAAGATGGTTTGAATACCCCGAGTCGATTACAAGGCCCGAATCATCTGGATTTCATGGATCAAATTCCTTCTTCGGCTCCCTCTGGGATAAAATCAACTTTATTAAAATTAAAAAGCATTCCAATATTTCACTTTAATAAGTCGTTGTAGTATTTTTGTTTTTTGTATATCTTACTTGCTCTGAAATACCGAACCAACTTCCAACTGCTGTACACTCTAAACAGCCAAGACTTACAAAGGATCACAAGGGTAAATAATAATGTAGTTTTTAGAAACCGAAACATAGGTAAATAATTTCGTTTAGTTCACGTTCCATGTCACGGGAAATCCTTATTTTATTTACGACGCGATTATTTTCGGATTTTTGACAGAATTTGAGTATATTTCAGAGTTTTGAAATCACTTTTAATTCTAGGAACAATCAATAATTCAAACCTAGGGGAACGTAAGCCGTTTACTCACAAACGTATATATTTTGTAACATATTTAAAGTACTTTTTACCACGTGACGTTGCATTAGGTAATGTTGTTAATTACTTAAAACAACTTTGTAAGTTACTACGGGTAGGGTTTTGGGTTTACGCTACTTGGGTGGTATTTATTTCACAATATTATATCCACTGCATTCTGTCTTGGGAAATGACATGAAGTGGATAGTGAATTCCGGTTGTGTTTTGTTTATTTTTTTTTCCTTTTAGATTAGTTTGAAGAACGCAAATAGGATCCTAGTTTTTTAAACACCTAGCTTTTCTGTTGAGAGAAAACAAATTATTTAGTTAAGTAGCTGATGAACAAAGTTGTTTCAGAAACAATTGATCAAAGGAGCACGTACAACTCAATTTATGTAGTTTTAGCGAAGCAGATACCGACGTACACCACAAGTGCAATATTTAACTGTTATCAAGTCAATCCTCCCTCACAAAGTTCACTCCCGCATGTGGCATATTAAATATGTTAAAATAACTAGCAATAGATCTAGTTTTTTAAAGTACCTACGTATGCACTATTTTATTACTGATTATTGTTGTCAATTTCATTTTTTCATTCCTTGCTATATTTATATTTGTTTTTGTTACTGAACCCCTGACACTGAGCTCGATGTTTTTATCAGTTACACAACCCTACTATGCCCAATTATTTTATATTAGGTACACTTACTACTTGATTGTATTAAATTCTCATTTCGAGCTCAAGTCCGACTGAATTTTATCGATGGTGTTCCAATAACAGACGGGTTATGGAATGGAAGTACTTATTTAATAATGTATTATGTGAAATACCTTTGATTTTTTTTCTTAAACTGAACAAAATACTTAAGACTTAAAGTTGCTCTCTCTCTCCCTCTCTCTCGCCCTCAATTCAACGACATACTCTCCAATTCATGGATTATTCTATTGTCTATTGTTATTTCTAAAAAATTAATAGTTAGGTATTTGTATACATAACTATAAATTATTCTCTAAAAATTAAATAATAGTATTATCACAATCAGTAGGCACGGATAGCAAAAAGGAAGGAAGTATTTACTTACACTGCACCTACAACCTATTTCACCACCGACGAAAGTAAAAGCTATTCGGGAATTCGGTTTCCTAGTAAAGCTATTGCTAATTACTTATTGACTTTTAGTGATTAGTTTCGGATTTTGAACTTCCTATATTTGCTAGTACTTAAATTAAAATTCTTGACTATTCCAGTCCCAGTAAACTATTTCCAGCAATATGAATAATGAAATTAATCATCGCCGAAAAAGGGAAGGAAGTTCTTAGTTAGTAGTCTAGTTAGGCTCGAATCATTTTTGTAAAATTAGTTTAATGATTACACTACACTTGAGTTTTTTCACTTTGTAATAAAAATACGTAGAATAATAATATAAATTATCGCAGAATAAAATTGATTTATACAAAGTTTTCCGACTTACCGTTACCAGCAATTAAATTACAAATTATTAAACTGCAATAACAGGCAATCTCTGCGGCATTTAGCATCTTCGCAGCTTGTCTCTCATATCATTATCATGATCACTAAAAATACCTTTAATTATATTACTTTGCCATGGAACAAAGGAACAATTATTTATTGGAATTTAATAGTAATACGGTAATACCTACCTGCATCGAACGGGATTGTAAATTGTTATTTGTCAGCAGTCAGCTCAGGGATCTTAAAATTTTTTAATTAGGTACGCGAAAAACTACGAACGCTAAACCACGAACTTGAAGCATTAAAGAAATTTTACTTTTAGTTAAATAAACTTCACTGCACTGTTGACTATGATTATTCTGATGCATTTAACTACGTTTAACCAAAGTTAGTGCAGAATTTAACGTTTGACTTAATGGACCGTTTCTGTGTTCTTTGAGCACTGTGTCTGCCGCCAGTACGCCGAGTGTGTTAATGATAGGATTCTGTAAATATAGATGACGGGTTCGTCGTTTCTCTTGCCATTCCTCCAACAAATTTTTTTCGTACTCAAGCATCGAATTCTATTCTAACCGCAAAAGACCTTGATATCACTTTCAAGTTTAACAGTGGTTAACTTTAACTATAATTTTGTTAAGCGAAATCGCGCTTTAACTATTGCCAAAGTGATGATTAGCGCAGATTTCATACAGTAACCATTGCATTGATAATTTAACAATAAATTTACAAAGTTAACCATTATTACAGTTGCAACTGTTGCAAGCGAAATCAAAGTCTAATAATTACTCCACTACTTATAAACGTTGTCAATTGAACGAAACTGCATAAAGTAATACAATATGTAATTAGGTATTAGGTTTAGGTACGTAAAAAAGACGGTAGTTCAATAATTGCAAGGGATGAAACACTGTAATTAGGAAGGAACCTTTTCTGCGAAGCTAGTTCATAGTTTTTAAAAAATAAGATGCCATGTCGTAAGTGTAAGTTGATACAAACTGTGTTAAGTAAATCGCTTGTACACATTTCGTCCGTGTAAATGCATAATATCATAAGTCCATTTTTCACTAATTGCAAAGTGGCCCAAGTCACCTATGTATATTCCTTAAATACAATTATACAATGTATTACTAAGCCCTTAATGTAAACAAACGGATAGTTGGACAGACTTGGGACACATTTTGCATATAAGGAAATTATTTGGTTACGACACTTTGCAATTGGTGAGCAATGGACTTAAGACACTTTGCATTTACAGAGAGAATTTGTATATGCCTTCGTATACGTATGCATCAAAACTTACTTTTATGATCTTGTAGGTGCAGATTGTTGGGGTAGTTAATTTCGCATGTGGTGATGATGATTATAAAAACTAAAAATTCACGAGCAGACATGATACATTATCTCTCAATTTCAAAATGGTTTCCTTGAGGAGTCTGAATCTAGACACGAAACTTTGCACACACGGGTAAGTGATGTACCTATCTATGTATACGTAATACCAATAAAACCAAATCACGGTGCAACGTGCAAATCTGCACACACTGCGATATTACACTAGTTTTTTTGTTACTATCGCAGAACAGCTATATTTGATTTTGATTGATAAAGTTTTTGTTGTTGAAAATGTCAGTTCACTGTTGTGTTACAGAACGCAACGAGTTACATATATAGCGTTTTTGCGTTTGAGTTTGAGCTGTAGGATTTTGCATTAAGTTATGAAACGAAAGACAACCAGGTGGAAAAATCTTACCCCAGCCGGGGTAGGAAACGTTTACAGTTTACTTTTACGTACAACTTTAAATGTAGTAGGTCTTTTGTGTGTATACATATATCATATATCTATGGCATACCATCATAACAGATCTGCAATTATATTGTTTATAGTAAAAAAAAAAGAGTCGGCTGAATTCAAGAACGGTACATTGTTGTGCAATTACAATTCCATTTAAAGTCGGGCATACATATTGCTAATTTTCACTTGTATACTTACCGAAGGTAACCACTTTGTACAACATATTGGACAAAGACCATTATCTTCGTATACACTGTTTACTGCATGCTAACTGAAATTTAATGTGTAATTTATGTTTGAATTACATCGGGTATCGTAACTAATGGATGCTAAGTAGGTTCGAAGGTGCTTGTAATCGTTTGGGCCGGAACTGTGACTTTTGATTTAATTGAAGCGTTTGACCTTTTTTCCATTTTAATTACCAAGTAACGTTTAATACTTATTTTTTACTTTTTTTATATTGCTTTACTACTAGTTAGTGGCAAAACAATCGTATTTTTCAATTAAGTACCGATATCCACAATCACGTAATGATAATTTTGAAATTTTGAGTTCTGCTGGCCATAAGTTTAGCAAAAGTTTCGACCGGTTTGAATTATTCTTTTTTGTAACAAATCGTCATAATTTCTCAAATTTATTTCTAAAATCGTCAATTAGATTAAAATTCTCAGTTACGGCTCACCGTTAGTAGTACTCGAAGTACCTTGTGAACAGAATGTACATTGAACTTGAACCCAATGTACCTGAATAGATTTACGTGTGTTGTTCTTGTTATTGTGCACTTCAACCCCGGCAACCCTTTGCCACTCTGGTGTATTGATTCTTTTACATACAC
>JAQFZC010004664.1:0-15647 GCA_034695205.1 Dicyrtoma fusca | reverse complement strand
AAGAATCTATCGAATCAGAGCAAGAGCGCTACCCGGCCCTATAGCGCAGTAGATATGACTGTCTCTTCATGCATATATGCCAACTAAGGAACCATGAAAAATCTTTAAGTAAGGACAGCTACAAATGATGCAAAATTGTAAAATTAAAAATGGCCCAAAATTTTGAAAGACCTTTAAAAAATGAGGAATAATAAAAAATCAAAAAATAGTGTAAAAACACGTAAAATAATACAAAAAAGTAAAAAATCGTTAAAAAAATGAAAAATTAAAAATCTTGATCGACATAATCTAGAAAATATGATAAAAAATTAGGAAGTGTAAAACATAGAAAATGCTACAATACCGTAATAATATTATTAGGGTAAAGGCTTCTAACTGTGGTTTACTTGTAACTGTGGTCCCTTAAAAAAAACACTGACCGAAGCAATATTTGCAGGCAAATCTGTATGCACTTGATAGAGTAAGCCTCAGAGTACTTTGGGTGTGCCTTGTTTCAGGAATGATTGAAAACTCGTGATGTGGGAATATTTAGAAAGAAGCGTATCCCCAAACTGTAAAAACAAGTTCGTTTTCTCAAGTTTTCAGGTTGGCACTGGCCACGTAAGAAACGACTAATGCACTCAGTTTTCTTCCAGACGTTGCTCATGAACGTTGGTTTTGTGGTATAACAATCAGATTTTTTCATCATCATTTTTGAAATAATGTATTACACGTCTCCGTAGGACGTGACGTGAGTGCCAGATCGCAATCTTGCTGTGAAATGTTTTGATTTATGAAAAATCCGAAAATAAAGGAACAAGTGGGGCGGCACTTACATTATTTAAATTCTAACTCGTCAAAAAATCTTCCTCGTTGATTTTTACAATCTTATAATTTGGAACACTTCTTGGGAATTTCTTAGAGAATCCATGGATCCTTCATACATGAAAAACACAATTTTAATTGAAGTATTAGGTTTTTGAATTATATCCTAAATGAGGAGTGTAAGTCGTATAAATATTTCATGCATTTTCTCTAATTTTTGTACGCAAGATGCAAAGTAAATAGCTACTATAAAACATTTGAAGACTAGTTTCCGCTTATTTTGTACACAATAGCAGAAGTAGGTAGACAGTATAAAATGTGTTGGATTCTTTTCTGTATGTAAAAAATGAATAAAATAAATGTATTTTAAAATATTTGCAGACATATTGGTCTAAATAAAGTAAATAGGAGTAGGCTTATGCCTTTTGTACTCAATGTTTTGCAATTGGGGTAGGCAGAATCATACATAAACAAGTTTAAGGAACCACAAGTTGCACAAAATGTAATGTGTACCACAAGGCGTTGTTTGCACATTGTGAGATCTATTGAATTCAATGTAATGTAGACAGATGTTGACCGGTACGTCCGAGACGACTAATTACGTGTTCAGTAAGTAAGGCAGTGAAGACAATGTGCTATTAGTAATTGCCAACTTAACCAATGAAAATTTGTATTCGATTAAAAGTAATAATTGTATTCACAGCAACTAAATGTGCATCAATGTAGTTTGTCTTCTGCAGCTATGACTTCATTTAAGAAAAGTTCTTACATAGAGCTTGCAACAAACAAAAACAACATTCCAGTGTTTAAATGATTACCTGCTTGATTATATGCCAAATACGTAGAAGAAACAAGTTGCGGAATAAATAAGGAACGTTAAAACATATTATGCAGAAAACCCAGAAGAAGAAAGTATCAGCTTATCTTTGTGTTATGCCTACAACAGCCGTATATGCAGGTAAGAGTATTCGACCTCTTGCGTTATTTGTCGTACTCAGCAGTTGGATTATGCAAGTTCATATTTCAGGCGTAACGACTGGTTTCTGTTTTATGAAAAATAAATTAGATGTACCTGATTATAATAAGTGCGCAGCAATACAAAATATAAACAAGTCTAATATTTAATTATTATTATTAGTATTTTATTATTATTTAAATTTGGGGTAACTACCCTTACTATATATTTAGTTACACAAAACTAGACGGGTTTCATGTAATTATGCATTGTAAAGAATATAATGTATTGTTTTATTTTAAATAGCTGTCACCTGTCAGCTATTATGACGGTTTACTAGTAGATTATTAAATGCAACTCACAGTTTACTGCATTACAATTTATTAATGCGGTAAAGATTGATCTGCTAGTTGTTTGTCGTTTGGGTACAACAGAACCAGTTCTGCGTTTCATAATAATGCATCTTAAAACAACAATCTTATGCGAATGCCTTTCACGCTATCCGTATGATTTATTGAAATATTATAAATACTTCTTGCTTTAATACTGGGTGTATATATGAATATAAATCCAACCTTAATATGCAATTACAAACTAAATTATTTAGCCCAACACCATTACGCATTGCCACCACCTGTGCTAGGCATTACGCTGAAAGAGGATTTTGTGATCACCCTTGTGAGCAAAGGTAAGTAATTCTAGTTGGTCCAACAAAACCATTATGACAGTTAAATCTACAATACTTTTTATTCCGGATCTCCGCATATTTAATTTTTTTAAGTACGGGACACTTTACTCAGTTGACGTTGACGGCAAGTCAAACGTTGGTAGTTGGCGTTGCTTGGATGAATAATCAGGTGTTTGTGACTGCTTTAATCGTCGAGGAAACGTTGGTGCTAGCAGTGAATACACCACAATTGTTGCACCAAAAAAAGTTAAAATTTTAAACTCGAGAAATCCAAAATAATATGCAAATTTGTCCGTTTACTAGTTGCACATATAATTAATTGCTGGAAGTTGTGCTAATTAGAAAAAAAAGTTTCATTTTATTTAGTTCATTTGGTTTGTCACATAGTTCTTTCTAGATTTTATGAAATAACCGATTATACCAGCAACATTTATCAAGGACATGATTACAACTGTACTGAAAAAGCGGAGATACATATGCATATTTATTGTGGGCTGTTTTTTGTACTTAATGTTTACAGTATAAGTATTATAACACTACTTTTATTCAGCTTTTAACGAAATCAATTTGTAAAACACCAGTCTGTGACATATACTATCCTTTAGTAGAGTTTATTTTGAGCAACTAAAGAGCAGGAGGTACATTTTATAATTGGGTAAATATAAGGAAACCAACTGTCTTTCAAAACTAAATTTAAAACCAATCGAACTAAATTTTATAGCCAAAGAAGATGCATTATAATCCGTACAACGTTACAATTACATTAATTACAAACACTAGAATAACATCTGCACATTTTGTACACTCAAGCACTCAATACAAAAACTAGCGTTGAAAAGAAAACAAATTCTATCTAGAACAATTTGATATTAAAAATATAAGCAACTCAAAATATATTGTTATACACGGAGGGCAAGCAAATGTAGGCAAACATGCAAGGGAGCTACACACAAAGCTTCTCAATAATAATAAATTATGAATTACGTTGGTATTTCAAACTTATGTTATGTTCATGCTAACCGTCTGGGCCATGCCAAATACGGTGTCAATCGTCAATGTTCTATCGTAGTTGAAGTACATCACACTAGGGATAGGACACTGATCTGGAAACATAAGCAACTTTAACTCAAAACCAAAATACAAAGAGAGTTTACATAGAAACATTTCGAAAAAGATTGGAATTAGTTATTCAAGACAAACTCAATCAAATGGCCAAAAACGTAAAGCAAAAATTTATTGGGATCAGAAAACAATGCAATGCAACGGAAATCGGCTAATAAGCACCTAAGGAAATTATTAAGCTACATACATATCTGACAAACATTTTCAGGTAAAATAAAAAGGTTGTTCCCTGAAGAAAACAAACAATTAACATAGTTACTAAAATGCCGTAGTTATTAGGAACATACAATTAGTAATTATTTGAACTATTTAATTAACATGTAAATAATCTACACTGCGAATATTTAGAAAAGCATTATTGAGAAATAAATTAAAAGCTGTGCGCATATATTAAACTACCTTTAATGCGAGGTAGATCCGCCATACGAGAAATTATAATACAATCTAAATATGCAATATCTGGGCTAAGGTGCTATCTATGTACACAAATAAAGTTACTGTTAATATTAGATGTAAGTCTGAATTGGTAAATATTATGTGAAAATGCGGGGAATGTACAACTAATGGATGTCGATGAAAAAATTTTGTGTCTTAATTTTTAGTACAGCAATATCACTCATTATATTTTAATTAAAACAATTTTGAAAAATTTCTGACGTGAAATAATTGGCTGAGAAGTCCTGATATATACTATAACTATTACTGCTAAGCTGATAATCTGCCCCGTAGGAATCACGTATATGCATGTAGATATACACAAATAACAGTAAATACTAGTACTGTTAAACTATAGCACTTATTAGAAATACACAATATATTTTGAGTACAAATCAGTAATTGAAAAATTGAAATCGTGCAGAAATACCCATGTGCAGGATCACCCCCTTAGAATTACTGAATTATATTATACAAGCAAATACAGCATTAAATTACATAAGATTGTGGAGCAAAAATAAAAGATAAACTTGCAAATCGTGGCTTAAGGTGCAAAATGACGCGCTGGTCGAATTCTAAGGTGCAAAGTGACGCGAACCCATTTTCCCTACTTTTTATCGCATAACTTTACGCACTAAAAATTGGAAAAATGGATACGCGTCACTTTGCACCTTAAGATTCGGCCAGCGCGTCACTTTGCATTCAAGCGAAATTGGATACGCGTCACTTTGCACCTTAAGCCACGAAATGTAAGTCAGTAGGTTCAATTATTATTTCCTGTGTTCCCAGTGTAATTATATGTACTATTTTTTTGGATGTAATTACATAATCCTTAGAATATCGTGGCTACAAATTGTTAAGAAATTGTCATTACTTTTTATTACTTTGTTTTCCTATTTTTGGTTTGTCGGTTTGCGATTCCAGTAAAGCAAAATGAATTTCTGTTGGGTTTGCTGATAGCCGGTTTAAAAAATTAGCAAGGCTGCTTTAATTTGATTTTTGGATAATATTGTTTTGCAGCTCAAGTAAAACAATAAAATAAACAAAATAACTTTTATTTTTATTCGTGGTTTATACGCAAAAACAAAAATATGATGACTAAAGCATCAATAAATGTTGCCGCAATTTTATTTTTTTATGGTACAATCTGCAAACGATTTTGTGCCAGTGCGAATAATTAGACGGACGGAAATGAACAGATTTTTTACAAACTTCCCTAATAGTTTTATAGTTTTATTGCTGTGTTCACTTATATATACATAAAGGGTTAATTGAAAAATAAATTAATTAATTGCTAACATCTACTTTATAAAATAAAACAAGCATTCATAATTTACGTCATATTTAGCAGTAAGTAGTTATCAATTATGTGACCTTGATTACGTGTGCAGGCACTGATATAATTATTTTACATGTAATTGGTTGGAATTCTGGACAAAATATAAAAAGTTTATACCTAATTATAGTGGAATAAACTGTAAAAAATAATTCTTTTACCTTATTTTGCTTTACGGAAACGTCACGACGTGTGATGAAGTGATTGCCAATTAATACATTATTCTACTACAGCCCTGGTTCTAATGTAAGCACTGTGCACTGCAATGGGTACTAACACGCGTACAAATTTTTGGTAAAGTAAACGCGAAACTTATTGTTTTAAAAATATTTTATAGTTGTTTAACACTCACAAAAAATGCAGCGAATAATTACACACAGGTGGGTATTCGCCGACACGACGTAAAAAAGTAATATAGCCATCATAATCAACAGAAACTTACCAATTTCTACGTACTAACTAATACTAATGCTGGTATTGCTAGGACATAAATAAATACTAATATACAATAAACGATTTCCAATAGTTTCCGGGTCTCTCAAAGTTGCCAGGCCAATGAAGGTTTTTTTTTCGTAATATTTTTGCGGAAAACTGTTATATATAGATAATATTCATGCAAAATGTAAAAATGAGTTAATAACTCCAAAACGGCAAATCTGCTGCACTGGAATTTTCTATTTCCGTCGTTCCAACTGAATCTGCTTCTAGCTCCTGTTCTACTTCCGGTTCCGGTACCGATTCGGTGACTGTGACTCCACAATTCATTTCCGGTTCGGTCTGTAGAGTAGGAATTACAATTAGGGCCGGATTAATTTTTGGAAACCGGAGACTTCTATTTCTTGGTTTAGCCAGTCTGGGAACGGGAAGTCTTTTCAGTAACTCTATGCTGGCTCCATTTGATCCCGCTTCTTTTTGGATGTTTTCCCGTAACTTTCGGTGCATTTCATGAACTTTTTCGTGAGATCGTAAAAGTTCTTTGAGACGACACGAAAAACCACATCTGGTAAAATAAAAAATGAATACAATTAAATTCACTCACACAGTTATTTTATAAATAATATTGCTTCATTATTAAAAATAATAATTGTTACTCTTGGCACAGGTAGGGTCGTTCCTTTGTGTGAATAGATTGATGCTTTTCTAATTTCTCCTTAAACACGAAAGACTGCAAAACAAAACACAAATATACATATAAAAAATGAATGTTTGTTTTAAGAAAATGGTTAATTCTTACATGAAAAATGTAAGCTTTAACTTTTTACTCACCATGCCGCAAACATCGCAAACAAAAGGTCTTTCTCCCGTATGTGTTTTCAGGTGCATCTTCAAGCCTCCTTTAGTTTTGTAAGTCCGGGAGCAAACTGCAGAGTTTAAAAAAAGTGTACCAAAAACTTTAAAATACACAAACAACCAGAAAAAATCGAAAAAATCGAACCAAAGTATTGCGACAGAAAAAGTACCTTGACACTCATAAGTTTCATCAGTGAATCGTACGTGCCTCCATCCAATATGTCTGTCCAAGGCAGTTTGAGATGCAAACTGAGAGGGGCACTTGTCACACTGAAAGTTCTTTTCACCCTTGTGGTTGGCTTCATGTGCGTCCAGTTCCTTTTTGATATTAAATCCCTGTAATAAAAAACAAAGAAAAAAAATAAGTCTTCTACCATATTATAATGGTTGTGACATTTTTGATAGATTAATTCACTATTTGGCAAAGTGGTCTTCATAATTATTCAATCACCTTTTTACAAAAGCTACAAACATGGGGATAGGGCGCTCCGTGATACTTTCTCTCGTGATACAAAAGCTGGTTCCCTTTCCCAAAACTTTTCCCACAGCGAGCACACACTCTCCTGGGTCTTTTCCACGGGTGAACTTTTCGATGCTCAAGTAAGCTTTGCCTGTACAAACCAAACGATAAATGAATTAACGATTTTTCCTTACAATTAGATAAAATATTATAATTATTTGAATAATAGCTATTACAGCCAGTTGTACATTTCTACCTATTTTCAAATTCAGCATTGCAGGTTTGACAGTAAAATTTTAGGTTTTGGTTGCTCTCATGAAGTTTTTGATGACGCTTTAAAAGGGTCTCTCTGAAAAATCCCTAGAGGTTCAAACATAATTTGACATTATTAGGATAAAAAACTAAAAACTGTCTAGCAATTTCTATATTCTAGACAGAATCTAACAAAAATATGATGCTTTTGATTTTTGAAAGAAGAGAAGAGTTGCTAATAATAAATACCTGATTACAATCCGTACAAATAAACGGGAACGTTTCTGGATGAGCTCTGCTTCGGTGAATTTGCAAACTGGTAACATTGATACATACTCTGTTACAGTGCTTGCAAGTTAAGTCACTTTTCAGTGGTCTTGATCTGCGTTTTTTCACTTTCGAAGGAGCTGCTGGTTCATTTAGGCGAGTTACTATGACAGAGCATTGCTTTAAGTTGGCTTCCTTCACTAAGCGAAGTTCACTGGGAGTTAATTTTTTCTTTGATGTTCTTGATTTTAGTTTTGTTCCTGACCGAGATCCTGCCACTACCGATTTTCCTGATTTGACCGATTTAGAAATCCTGCTTCTAGATTTCAAAGATTTTTTTCGCTTAACACTTCGTTGAGTGGGTTTGGTATCTGAATCCGAATTTTCGGAGAGTTCTTGGTCATTATTTATAAAATCGGGATCATTGTCGGTCTGATTTTCATTCAAAGATTCTAGAGGATCGACTCCTTCTTGTTTAATTTGGTCTTGATCAAGTCTGAAATTATATAATAAATACACGTACTTAGTTATTTATACAAATTTAAATGGGGTTACGTCAATTTTTCTATTATGTTTTGAAAATCTGCGACATTTTTGATTTAGAAAAGTACAAATAGATAAATTTATGACGATGCGATGCACACCCAATCATGATAACAAAAATAATAAATAATTATCATTTTACATTGCATTTTCTTCTTCATCTTTTTCATTAAAAACATCTTCCTCTGTTTCACCGAAATTCGAATTAATTGGTGATGCGGATGCTCCGAAGAGCAAGTCTGTATCAATCTGATCAACAATGTTCTCAAGTTTGGTATAAACGTTTGACGCAGATTCATGGGTAACTTGAATTTCTGCAACAAAACAAATATTATACATAGTTATATAAAGGTACCTTGTTTTCTAACATTCCACAAATATTAATATGAATTTATAGGTAAATATTTAAATTGATTTATATTTATACGGATGACGCAAAGTGAAAAAAAAAACCAGTTGTGGAATGAAAAACTAATTAAGAGCGATCACAGATAATTGACCTATTCGAAACTGAGGAACCATGGAAGGAAAGCCAGCTTTACAAAAGTGTTTAATTGTATAAATTAACCTTTTCAAAAGGATCAAAACTAGTAAATAACACTTTTCATAAGGTTAAAAAACTATAAATTACTATTTGCAAATATTCAAAACTAGTTGTAAGTTTATTGCGTTTCGAAAAGGTTAAGTACGACATTTTAATTGGATTAATTAGTTCAATCATACTTTGCTGAAGCTCTTCTCGAATTCGTTGACGCGAAAATTCACACTCCAAATTCTCAAGTGCAGTGTCAATCTCATCAACTTCTCCCGAGGTCACTAAGGTCAAGTCCTTCTCTACCGCTGTCTTGAGCTCCTCAAGTTTTTTCTTGAGCTTATCAATTTCCTTGAAAGCACTGGAAATCAATTCAATTCTCTTTCGACAGCTGAGACACAGATTTTTACGCAAAGTCACGCTAGAAACTTGTAAATCATCTCGAAAATAATTCGGTGGCAATGAAAACAAGTCATAGAATGATTTAATATCATGTTCAAATTTTGAATGGGATGCTTTCGTCACTTTTGTGTCACATTTTGAAGATTTACTAATTATTTCGGGACAAAGGATGCAATGACCTTGTTTTGACTGATTGATTGAAATTGAAATCCCAAGTCCTGTTGAAGAACCAATTTGTTCTTGTTTAAGTTTACCCATTTTCTACATACGATGAACGAATAATGTTAAAATTGATAAAAGGTCAAATATTAGGTCAAAATATGAAAAAAAAAGTCACTGACTGAACTACCGAACCGAAGCCCAAACCAAAAACCAAACCAAATCTTGCCAAATTATTTTTCAAAGGAAAAGCTCAAAGAGTGGCGGAGGCTCAAGGATATCTTTGTAAGTGAGGACCGCCGAAACGCGATTTTGCAATTTGTAAAAGTGCAAAACTGGAAATGGAAAGGGATTTAGTGATTAAGACTGATTAAGTGCTAAACAAAATTGCTCAATGGAAGTTTTTATTTCGACAGTTCTATAAAATATTGTATTTTATTGACTAAATAAAGTTTTTAGACTATATTTTTATCACTAAAAGGGCTGTTGACTGTGAACCGCGGAGAATGACGCTCTATTATCGTAAAATAAAATCCTTTTAATGTTTCGCTGTTTTTGTATAAATAGATATAAATACTTATTAGTAGTACAATTTAGCATTAGAAAATATTAAGTTGTAACTATTCATGGTAATAGATGTAATCAAACACAAAAATACACAGAAATTGCCAAACTGCACATTGAATTCACACTAAACTTAAATACAAAAAATACTAGAATCTTGTCTAGTTACATATATAATCTTATAATTATTACAATAAATGTAAAATATGGTTCGCACTTCGCACTTAAGCCGGTAAGTAAAGTCAAAGCCTAATACAGAATGCAGATAGTGAAAGAGTATCTAGCATACCGTAAAACTGTAAGTCATTTTAATAACTGAAGCTCTGAAAGCATCGCAGCCAAGCTTAGAATTTGGGCACCGTTCTATTTACCCCGGTTTTTTTACCCCACCTCCCTTATCGACTAAATAAACTATATTATATCTATTATACGTAGATGTTATGTACATAGTTTCCAAATGTAACAAAGAGTAACATTTATTCATTTATCCGTAACTCCGCATACACTATTCATTTGTTTTCTGCCTCAAGCAAACGCAGGATAAGGATCTTCGTATTCTTAGCTATATGTTATTCAGATTCAGAGTCTTAGCTCAATTGAACAACAGTAAACTAACTGTACTAATTATCTTGCACAAATTATCTGTGATCACACTAATCAACACAAAATGAATTTGTAATCACAATCACTAGATTCACCAATTACATCCTCGAGCAATTCAGTATTTTAGGCAATAATATTTATATAATAACTTATGTAGACTTACACAGCGTACTGAGCTATTGCTACAACATACTACTATTATTAATAAAAAGCCTTTTAAAATATTGTGAAGCTGGGAATTATATACAGAATCAAAAGCAAAAATACACGAAAATTACCAAAATTGCGCATTGAAATTACAGTAGTTTCATTTACCTAAATACAATAATATTAAAATTATCTGGTTTTAGAATACAATAAATTTAATAAATAGTTTGCATTTAAGTATTTAGGTAAAGCAGAGATACTAAGAATGACAGAATACAGATAACAGGAGACTAGTATTTACTATAGTGTAAGACTATAGTCATTTTAATCATCATTGAAGTAAGTTAGTTAAAGCGTTCGGGTATATTCCTGTGGTCGAAATGGACGAAGGTTGAAATGGGAGCCAAATATTTTTTCAATTCTAGATAAAAATAATAAAAAGAAACCACAATTGAGATATTTCCCAGCAATGCTTTCAACTATATACAACTGACAACTAGTATTCTTTCGTGAAAAAGCAGAAGAAGTCAAACATACCACATTCCGCTTCGTTACACTTGTTCGATGAAGAATGAGCCAAAATGATATTTGTTTTTGGCATCGTTTGAAAGGCGTAGACTTCCGTTACTCGGGAGGCAAAGGTAGCCTCCAGGCACATGAATACGATCTTGAAATCCGTCAAACCTAAAGTGTAGTTTGTCAAAACATTTTCACAAAATTAAATGAGAAACAGAAATTTTACAGAAATGTGTTTTGAAATAAAAAAAAACTAATAACCTTAAATTAAAGCTTACCTTTTAAGTCGTACATGGAAGGCCTTACCCTAAAGAAATTCATGAGGGATGGACTTCCTTCGATTTCCATCGGAAACTGATTCACCTCCTTCAATTTTTTGCACAGGCTAATCGAAAATCCTGTAAAGAATGAGTCGACCAAACCAATTGCATCAGAGTCATCACCACAGACATCGCCACTCACAGGTTCATTATCATCGCAGCTACTCTCATCATCAGAATCAACCACCTTCGCAAAACAAGGAACAGGTTGAGTATTAGCATGATTAGACAGTCCATAAATTTCGATGAATTTCACCAATGGACAAAGGACCCACAAAGAACAGTTCAATTCTTGTACTTTCTTGATCTTTACTTTCAAAATAGTCACACTTCGAAACAAATCCGAGGCACGTTGTGCTTCCTCAAAAGTTTTTGGCAATGCAGAATAGATTTCTAAAACTTTGAGAGACTCATAAACGTGCGGAACAATCTTTCTATTGTGGGACTGACAGGTGCGAAGTAGAAGTAAGCTACCATCCCTCCCAACGTCATAATTTTTAATGTCCAACTGTAGTTTCTTGAGATTTGGGAAACTGTTACAAGGTCGATTTGGACAGATTCCTTTGATGCGTGCATCAACTTTACTTGAAAATTCCAAATTTTGATCCTCCCTTCTTGTACCCAACTGGTCTTCATCTCCATGTTCAAACTGTAATACCATCGGGTTGGAACTGGGTGACGTGTTGAATTCACCCCTCTCCTGATCCTTCGATTGTACAAGCTTTAAACATTCCAAGTTTGGCAAAATTGGAAACTCTATATCTCCAAATGGGCAAATACGAAACTCCAAATATTTCAATGTATCTTTGCTCGACGTTACTATTCTATTTAGAAACATCTGCGTTCTCTTGTAAAACGTAACGTGTAATACATCACAAGTGTTTTCATGAGAATATCGTACTGGAGTAACAATTAATTTCGTCAACGCTGGTTGGCTTTCAGCCAGTTTTTCAAATGCTTGAAACACTTCCCAGTCAACTACATGCAAGTAGTATTCGAGCTTCTTAATCAGGCCAACCTTTCCGTGATCTAAAAGGTGTTTTAGAGAACTAAAGTTGGTGTTTTCAATGGACTCGAGATTAATGGCTGCATCGACCAGTTCTATCAGATTAAAATCTGTGCACGGGCCTAAAACTAGAGTCTTTAGATTCGGAAAAGTTGTAGATTGTGGAAATAAGGGTTGATTGAAGACGCAATGTTCACGGAAACGATACCTGACAGAATGCCAGTATTGTAGATCAAGACATTCTAAAAAAGGCGTATAGTTTAACAGCAAGGAGCGTAGGTCATTTTGTAAAATAGGGCCACACATTGTAACACTTTTCACATTGTTTCCGTACAAAGAAAAGAACTTGGGGAGGGACGAAGTGTCAATTCGGTTTTTGCGGACAGCAGTATCGAACAAGATGAATGAGAAGACGAAACAAGGAAACTTGGGTGATTGTGAAATGATTTCAATCAAATCTTCGAGCAGAGAATCCTTGTTATTGTTATTACAATAGTCGTATTGTCTTCCGTCAGTGTCAGTGGAAGGGTCGGAGACATAACAACTATCTAATGAGATTTGACAGTCACCACTTTTGAGTAATACTGAGGTTGCACAGTTACGCCACAAGCGATTCACGAGTCGAAAATTCAGTAAGTCTGCCGTATCAAGGACGTCCGTGTCAAAAATGTGCATTAAAACCTATAAATAAAATTAAGTGAAATTGAAGGTGGTTTTTGATTACATTTTGACCTACAAAGTTGACTTGTTAGATTTGACTTCCGCCAGCATGCTTCTTCATAGACGATATTTTAATTTAAAAGGTTTAATAATGTTTACTTACGTCCTCGACCAAGTCACTGCCGGTTGCACCATCCGAAGTCGAAGTGGCAATAACTGTTGCTGTTTCCGATGCATCCTCCGGTGTCTTTCGGTTTGCACTGTGACTGCAACCCGCAATCGGTTGCTTTTCTTCAACTGCGGAAGCCTCGTCTTCATCTTCAGGCTTAATGCCACTTTCAATTGCAGAAAGTTTAACACGCTTCGAATTACTGAAGTTGCTCATGTTCCTAGTTTGCTTCTGATTCTCACAAAGTCTTTTATTTAGTGACAGAGCCGCGTTGGGGAAACGATTGTTGTGTCAACTCTGTAGGTAGCTATTCCAAAGGTAATGAATTATAATTTCTTTCTAAATAATAAAATAAATTACTTTTGAATAATTGTTTTGCTTTCTAATCCCTGGTTGACGAACTCTAATTTCTCGGTTTTCTGTCACACAACTGCGCACTGCTAAGGCTAAGACACTGGCAATGGCAACGAGTAACGAGAACTGAGAAGAGAACGACTGATCGACAGATCGACTAATAATAGAAACTTTTCTCGATGAAATCTTGCCCCACTTCAAGGATACAAGTGTAGAATCAAAGTTTCTTCTTTCTCTTTAGAGCATTACATATATACGTCACGTCATACGTACGTGTGTGTTTAAAAATAATACGACTTTGCATGGCTAAAATAATGGTAACGGTTGAGGGTTAAAAAAGTTGTGCTAACAATTAAAAAAGTTTATAAAAATTGACACTATGAATTCAGTAAATAAATATGCATTGCGTAAGTACACGGATTCGTAGCTGTTGTGTTAACATTTTTGTTTCAATCCCGGATTTTTATTTACTCATTTCAAAGACTGGCAGCTTGGCAGCTGCACAAAATGAATTGGTATTAATCACAATCACTAGTGACTAATAAACTCCCTCCGTAATCCGTAATTCAGTAGTTTAAACAATAATACTATTTATAATAAGACTTATGTCGATTTTTACATAGCATTAAGTTATTGATACTACTACCATTAGTTTAACAAACAAGAACCTTAAAATATTGTAAAGCTGGTAATTACACACAGTAGAAGCAAGGAAATACAAAAATACGCAGAAATTGCCAAACTGCACATTGAAATTACAATAAACGTAAATACATATATTAAAAATATCAGCTTTTAGAATACAATTTTAAAATATACCTTGCATTTCAGTCTTTAGGTAAAGTAAAACTACTAATAGTACATTACAGAATGCAGATAATAAAAGGGACTAGTATCTACGATACCGTAAGACTAATAGTAAGTCATTTAAATCGTCCGGGTATATTCCGGTGGGTGAAATGGACGAAGGTTGAAATGGGAGCCAAATATTTTTCCAGTTCTGGATAATAAAAAAATAAACAAAATATTTCACAATTTAGATTTTTCCAGGCATAACTTTCTACTACAACTGGCAAGTCGTATTCTTTCGTAAAAAATAGATATCCGACGTAACTTCCCTAATGGGCAAAGCACCCATAAAGAACAGTTCAATTTTTGTAGTTTGGAGATCTTTACTTTCAAAACAGTCACACTTCGAAACAAATCCGAGACAGATTGTGCTTCCTCAAACGTTTTTGGCAACGCATAATAGATTTCTAAAACTTTGAGGGACGCATAAACATGGGGGACAATCTTTTGATTGTGGGAGCGACAGGTGTTAAGTAGAAGTAAACTGCCGTCCCACGTAACGCCATATTTTGTACCTAATGTACAACTGTAGTTTCCTGAGATTTGGGAAACTGTCACAAGGTCTGTTTAGGCAGATTCCTCGGATGCGTGCATCGACTTCATTTGAAAGTTCCAAATTTTGATCCTCCCTTCTTGCATCCAACTCGTCTTCCTCTCCAAGATCAAACGGTAATACCATATCGCCGGGTTGAAACCGGGCGATGTGTTAAAGCTACCCCCCTCCGGATCCTTCGATTGAAGAAGCTTTAAACACTCCAAGTTTGGTAAAATCGGAAGCACTAAATCTCCAAATGGGCAAATACGAAATTCCAAATACTTCAACGTATCTTTGCTCGACTCCAACATATATAAGAAGGCTAAACTTACGCCAGCCTGCTTTTTCACTCACGGTATATAAATTTAATGCAACTTAATAATATATTCATTTTGTTGGATTACTTGATGTTTTTTTATAAATAAATTCGAAATTCGAAATTCAAAATAATTTGAACAGTAAAGATATATTGGGTTACCGAGCTGTCGAGAACAACCTGTTCTCATCTTCAGGGTTACATATGTAGTGAATGATTGAGGAACCATTTTTTTAAGTAAAAAATAAAACTCAGAAAAAATGAAATCACAAATTTACAATAATGGTTTCCCCTTTTCTCACGTGCGTGGTGGCGTCAGTCATGCAACTACAACCAGTAACGACACAACTACGCACACACGTT